>CM040129.1:116177822-116442447 GCA_022559845.1 Amorphophallus konjac | reverse complement strand
TTCTTCAGTTGATAAGATACTTGCTCCGTTACTCACTTCTTCCTCCCTCATCCCATCTCCTCCACCACCTTTACCTACCCCAGCCTCCGCTCGGGCAATTTCTCTTTCACCCTCCGTTTCCACCACCACACCTGTCCCCAACACCTCTCGACGTGTCGTAAAGATACGCCGAAGAGCTCCACCACCAGCCACTTCCCCCACTACGCCACTACCTTCCTCTCCCCCTTCTTCCCCACCCCTACCTTCACCTCCTTCCTCTTTACCTTCACCATCTCTATCAACCACATCATCCCCTTTGCCACCACCTTCTCCACCCCCATCTTCACCGCCTCCATTGGCCACATCTACATCATCACCTTCTCCATTATCCCCATTGCCGCCACCACTACCATCTTCATCGCCTCCCCTCGCAATAATCCCTGTTCCGTCACCTTCACAACCATCCCCACTACTGATGCCACTTCTTTTACTATCATCCCCTGAGCCCGAGTAGGCCGAGCCTAAACCCACACCTCCACTTTTGCCTTTACCTCCACCCATGCCCATCATCATCATTATTCCCCCATCACTTGCACCATCGCCGCCCGCGCCCTTCAAACCTCCTCCTTCTAACCTTCCTCTACCACTTCCCACTTCGCGGAGCAGGTGCACACTACCTTTGGTGCCCCTCGGGTCTAGTTCCCAGGGAGTTAATGAGCCAAACCAGGTTTCGACCGTGCATTACAAGCTTCCTGGTATCATTTGCCGCATGCCGGTCCGAGTCCTGGTCCCTGGCTATTCTAGGGACAATGAGCCCGCACTTGCTATGAAGACGGTTGCTAAGAAGAGTTCTCTAGCACTGGTGCCAGTTTCTTCAAAAGCGAGGCTGGTGGCAGTCTCTTCGTTCACCGGAGAATTCACTGTTGATGTTGTTATCACCTCTCGCTTGATTGCTATTCAGTTCACTGGCCTATAAGAGTTTCTGCCCGGATGGTGCTAACCCACAAGGCCGCCAAAAGTTTAATCAATTCAGCATTCAAGGGGCAATTGGCCGTATCTTCTACATTTTTCAAGGACATTCTGCACATCCTATGCAATCTCCCTCGGCTTATTGGTGAGGCGGCCACGTCGACGCCGCGCATCACCCTCCCTTAGTTTCGTCCGGCACTTCTAGCAAGGGAGCTGTACTTCATGTCTGATTACCGAGAGGAGATGCCGAATCTTATGCTGTTGACGCCATGCGATATAGCTCCCTATTTTTCTAATAAACAACACAAGGAGTTGACTGTTCTGGAATGTCCTTCTATGGTTAGCACCGCACAGCTAGGGGCAACCGTCTCGATGAAGCTGCATATTCATGACCGGGCCAAGCCGTCTGCCAGGTGGGCCCGTTATTAAAGAAAACATTGCAAGACAAGAAGCCCGAAGGCCCGAGTCCGCGCTAGGCGGAGTTGTTTCAAGAAGATTGCTGCTAAGAAGAGGCGACGGCATAAGTTCAACGGCGTCAGTTGCGCACTTGGGGGTCCACTTTCTCCTCTCCTTCTTCCGTCCATTCATCTTTTCTTCTGCTCGGTTCTTATCCTTGGGTGGTGTACCTTCCACCACCCGACCATATTTCTACCATCTTCTCCTATCCTCACCATTCTAGGCCTCGGCCTATGTCCTACTCTTCCCCTAATCCAGATGCATCTTCTAGCTTTCCTCCCCGGATACGTCCGGATTTCACTTCTCACCTTTTTCCCCCGACCCTGTTGGGGATTCCTTGTGCTCGTTCCCCGACCTCGTCAAGTGGTTTTTCTGATCCTTCTCTGACTTTGTCGGGTGGTTTCCATTTCTTTTCCCCGACCTTGTCGGGTGTTCATGCATTTTCTTCCCCGCCTCTGGCGGGTGATCGCTACTCTTCTTCTCCGACCACGTCGGATGATCGCTTTCCTTCTTCCTTGTCTTCGTAGCTATCTTCTCATCGTCTTTCTGTTCTTTCCTCCTCACCCTTTCGGGGTTCTTACCCTTTTTCTTGCTATTTTTGAGGCTTTAGTCCGCCTTGATCTCAGTTAATCTCTATTCATTCTGTATTTGGTTCCTTGTTATCAGGGCCTCTGTGCCTTAACAATGGAGTTCTAGCCCTCGTCTCTCTTCCGTTTTATCATTTTTCCGTCTAGTTTGATGTTTGCCGCTCCTTCATATCAAGGAATCTCTACACTTTGCTATCCTCTCCATTTTTTTCTGGCAAGCGAGGAATACAAAGCTCGTGCTGATCAAAAGCTCGTTGATCATATTCGCTTCAAGATGACGGTTCCCACGCCGTGGATATGCAAGGTATCGTTACTTTGTGCAAGAAATATGCTGTCATTGCTAATACTTCTATTTATTCCTTCACATGCTTATAAGTGTGATTCCTCAACATGATTGAGTGGCTTTAGGAGCTTTTGTCTAAAGTCGATTTTAACTTTGTGTCAAATAAAATAAGTTAGCATCTGCAGCATCTTAGGCTGGTGATGGCTCCGTGCTGGGAGTCTAGTTCCTTTCCCCGATCGTTGAGGGTGACCTTTGAGTATGGGTTTTCCATACACTACACGGCGAGCCATAGCCGATCCCTCTAGAGCCACACCGTCGCTGCTTTGGCCAGACCATGGGTATGCACAAATGCCTTTTCTCTTCTCTACTCGGCCAAGTGCAGGGGCAAGAGATTGATGGATGAGATGACCAGCCTAGGCATTCCCCGATACGAGAGAGGTTTCAAATAGGGGCAGTCTTGAAAGAAAGGAAAAGGAAAAAAAGAAATGAGTTAAAAATACCATGAAAAATGCCCCTGATCCTAGTAACCGGGCCTGCTTCTCCTAACAAGAGTTGAGGTTCGCGTAAAACGGTGAAGGGTAGTGCAGCATCATGCGTGTATCAAAATCAAAAGTGAGCGTTATTTCAATATCTGGCCGATAAGGGCTATGCAAAATTATGGTTGAAGACTCAAAGCTCCGGCGCAACAGACCTACTCTTTGAGGGGTAGTGCCCTGGAAGGAATTCGAGCCTTGATATCTCCCATCCTGCATGAACCTTGTCTCCAATTTCTCTTCTGTTTCTCCCTCTTAGGCTGGGTTGTATCCCGGGTATGGCCTTAGTAGGGGCACCGTTCTTTAAAAGTGGCTGGTTGTGGTAAGCCACCCTCACATGCACGCCTTGTTTAAGGGAAGCTTTTAATGAAAGGGTTAGAAATGACGATCCCAGGTCAGTAGCTCGAGCCTGTCTTGGGGTGCTGCGGATTACTATTGTCAAAAATATAAAAAAATCAAATATTATCAAAAATTCAAAAAAATCAGATATTGTCAAAATTCTAAAAAAATCAAATATTTTCAAAGTCCTGACAAAAAAAATTAAATATTTTCAAAAAAAATCCAAAAAAAATCAAGAAAATTGAAAATTGAAAAAATCAATAAAAATATATTTTTCTTTTGTTCCTTTCTATCTATTTGTTTTGAGGACAGATACGTAATCCCTTTGCCAAGTGTACAAGTTGCAGGTTCTCAAGATTTCCATGCTCTATATCTTTATGCTCTGTCTCCTGTTCACATGTTTGATCTGTTCTCTTCTTCAATCATATCTCTCGATATGTTCTGAAGCTCATATCCTTCTCAGCTTTTGTTTACAATGATCATATCTTTATGAGAGGGCTTTGCCTCACGATTATGAACCTAGTAGTTCTGCTTCATTCTGATCTTAGGTTTTGATTGAGGTGCGTATTTTGTTCATGTCTTTTTGTCCCCCCGTGTCCTTATCTCGTGTCTATGTCCCACCGTATCATCCCACACTTGTTGTTTTGTTCCACACCACATGTTGTTAGTTGTCTTGCGTATGATGATATTCGTCCCTCTACGTTTCCTGTGTTGTCCCAACCACGTGATCATCCATCATATTCTTGTCCCGACCACGTGATCATCCGTCATGTTCTCGTCCCAACCGTGTGTTGTCCCGCCGCATTGTTGTCTTATCACACCATGTTCGTGCATGTGTATTGTCTGTTTATGCTCTTGCATATGTGCTCGTTTGCCTTTGTTTGATCGTCATGTTATATCATGTTGTTTGTCGTTATGTTATCTATGTTATGTCTATGCTTGTTCACTTATCTTATTTATAAAAATCGATAAAAATCAGAAAATAAAAATCCAAAAAGTATGCCATTTCACCTGCACAGGTAAGTCAGGTGTGGCTTTCTATCTCTACATCCCTTATTGCATTACTATATGGTATTATGTTATATTATCTCGAGAACCAATTGGTTATCTATGTGTTCCAGGATCTGATGTTCCCCTTTAACAAAAACGACGATGATCCAGGTTCACGTGTTTAACATTCGGATAGGCCGTTAGGTTGGGAAAGCCTGGGGAGGATGGTTCTATCCTGTACGCTGTGGTTGCGGATAGTGTCTTGACTCTGATTCTCCCATCCTAGTAATATTATTCTCGAGTATTTTATATTTTAATCTTTCTTTGCATTTATTTTAACGATTTCTTTTATTTTAGCCCAACATGCATCATACGCATCTTTTGAGCATTCATGCCCCATGATTTGCCTGTAAAATGTCCCACCAGTGATGGTTGGCTGTGCGTTCAGTGTTTGGCTAAGAGGAACTAATTCCACTCTGAGTTGTAAGGTTCTCTTTGGTCAGTTCTCTTGGTTTGGTTGATTAAGAGGTCCCCGTCTGGAGCTTTAGCATGTTTCCTTTACTTTTACTGCCTGTTTTTGGCCTCCTCATTTGACCGCAGGATAGTGTCACCCATGAGGTTGGTCTTATCGATTTATTTCATTTCGTTTAGTTTAGTTCCTCCAAACTGGTGTCGCTTTTAGTTTAATCATTCCTTGCGTTTGGTTCAGAGTTTTTCGGACAATTCTTGTCACTTGTTGGTAAAAAATGGGTGTCGTTTTACCTTAACGCCCGCTTTTCGATCCACTCCGCTTCATTTTCGCTTCATCTCCATGTTCCATTTCGCTTCCGCTTCACCTCCGCTCGCTCCCCTGCAAAGAGGACGTTAAGGAGGGGCATCCGTTGACACTCATTTTTTGCCGATAAGTTGAGTCGTTTCTCTTACTCTCATTTGTTGATGCCTCGAGTTGTCCATCGCTCGCTGGGTTTTTTTCTGGCACGTTTTAGGCCAATTTTATGGGTAGCCTCCCTCCCTGGCTAGGTCCGAGTTGATTCAGGGCTTAATGGGCTTTGGTTTTGAGCTTTTCTATGAATTTCAAACGTCCATTACATGTGCGGTCAACCTCCAGCCGTTCAACCATATGTACGGTTGATACTGGGCCGTTCATATATTTATGGGATATTTAGCTGATTTTCTAAATTATCACCGACAAGCATATATATGGCCTAGACATAGCCGCATAAGCTCATTGTGCGGTGCCTCCTAAGCCCTTCGTCTTCCAGAGTCCTACGTTCGACTGGATTTCAGATATTTATCTATTTATCTCATTTATCTTGATTTTTCACCGACAGGCATGGACGGTTTCCTCTTGGCCGCTCTTGTAGATGTAAGGTCTGCTATCAGCCGTTCATCTATCAGAGTCCAACAGCGAAGATTTCGGTCAGTTCGATGGATAGTTGGATAATATTTTATATTTAATTGAATTTCCACCGACAGGTTAAACAGCCAAGGATATGGCCGCACATCAGGTTGAGTGGTCTATCGTACGACCGATCATTTGCTCGATTCCTGAAAGATTAATAGATTTTCTCTCTCTATCCGTGGTTTTATCCCAAACTTCTCCCGTCACTTTCTTCGCGGATATTGAGCCATTTCGAGTGCCATTTCTTTTGGATGAGAGATAATTCGATTATCTGCATCTTTCCTTTGATTATCTCGACCTGAAAATTCCTAAAAATCCTAATTTCGGGGATGGCTTCCTAGGCTCTATAAATAGACCCTAGAGGCTATCTTCGAAAGGGGGGGAGAGATTTCAGGTCATGGCGAAGCCCTGCCGAATCCTTGAGTGACCTACAACCATGGAGGGAGGCCTTCTACGTCCATACAGACCTCCAGTCCAGAGAGTAACTTTCGTTTTGAGTCTTTTTTATCTTTGATAGTCCGTCATTCCCTTTTGGTTGCATGCATCATTCTCCTCGTTTTCTTCACTTGCACTATCATTCACACACCCTCCCACATTTTTGACTCCCCAAGGGGTTTAAAACTCCCCAGGTATCCCCCACTTCATTTAGTTACGTTTATTTCCTTTCATGTTAGCATTTACTACACTCTATAGTTCTGATAGTGGGTTTTTCTTTGTGTTTTACACTCTGTTTCGCAGGTCAGCAACTCACTAATGCGAGGCCCATCCTTTCTGGCCGGCCGGAAAGGGTGGAGGTTGGACTCTTGCAACTTCAGGGGTGGTGGTCTTGTGCGGCTTCTTCCGGACCGTTCAAGAGGAGGTGCGGTGGATTTTGGACCGTTCTTCTTCTTCCTGCGGTCATCGTGGAACCGTTCATCCATCAGGAGTGCTTCATCCCGCGTCCTCTGCAGCGCTCTTAGACGGTCTGTCGTGAGACCGTTCGTCACTATAGGCGGCTCCTACTGAGCCGTACATCGTTGCTGTGCTGCAAACAAAAGGCGAGTACCCCCCTTTCCAAGGTACGATGTGGTTATCACGTTTGGCACCTTGGTGGCGATCACACTTATTTACACCCTTCTGTTCCCCTTCTACTGTACATTTATATTTTCTCATATCGATTTAGTAGAAAGGGGAATATAAGACATTCTTTTAAGCCGGGTAAAGTAAAGAGTAAAAAGAGTAGAAGAAAAACATGTCAACAACCCATTTTTTTGGCGATCACGGTGGGACACCTAGTGCCCATCGTGTTAGTGTTTGCTGACCCCCTGTTTGGTGTTTGTTAGTCTCCTTTGTGTTGAGTTGTCACAGGTTGTTTGCTGGATTTGAGGTCAAGTGTTTCTCGTGGTTGTGCGGTTCTGTGGGAACCGTCTGGGACTTAGTTCGGCTAAGGACCGTCCGTCTTTCATTGCTTCCAGCCCTGTTCATCCTGTGAGCCCGCTACCTTATGTGGTCTCCTACCGCCCGTTCATCATCTCTACAGCCTGTGTTTGGCCGTCCACCGTGCTGGCATAGTTACGCCTCTGTCTTCATACTTTTTGTTTGGTTGCTGTTGCACGGTTGCTTAAGGTCCCTTCTAGCGCTTAAACGGTTGTCAATTGACCGCTCATCTGAGTACACTTCTCATTTCTGTCATCTTTCATTCCAGCATTTCCTGATTTTTCTGCTACATTGTCGTTATTCCTTGGTTGAGCGGTTCATCAAGAACTGTCTGTCTCCCTGAGCGGTCTTCCAGAGGCCGTCCTTGTCGTGCTACAGTGCACCCGTGCTCCACTTTGATTGCCACGTTATATGATTGTTATGATATTTGGTGCTGATTATTGATCTCCCCCTACTCTTATATCATTGTTGCATGCTTGTTTTCATTTCTTACATATTTGATTGATCATTGATTGCTAGTTTCTAGGCTAGATTTTGCATTCACTCCAGTGCACATAGGATCATAGACTCTCATTAGTAGTTACAATCCTACCGAGGTAGGGTTTCCTCTCGTCTCCATACTCCTTGGAGCCGACTAGGGGACCTTGACGAGGACCTCTGTAAGCCCCCGTGAGCCGTGGATTCTCACACAGACGCCGGGCAGGTTGTACCACATCATCCCCTAGTCTAGGGTCTGCATTCATGAGAGAGAGAGTCCCTTAGGGCCACTTTGGTAACGGGTTAAGTCGGGTTAGGGTGAGTTAACCGGGGTCGGGTGGGTTATTCCTTGTTTGATATTTTTTTTCTTAACCCGGGTTGGATAGGGTTAAAGTGGATTAACTCATTCCAAGGAAATAGGTGGAATGAGTTAATCCACCCCGATTAGGGTTAGGGGTCGGGTGGGCCACCCGGGTAGGCCACCCGCCCCTAACCTAACCTGTTACCAAAGTGGCCCTTAGAGTCTGCCAGTTTCCCGTCCCCCACCCTGGTTAGGTACCTTGTGGTTGAGTGAACTCATATCTTAATTAATCCACTAAGGTCCTAAAAGGGAACTTATAAAAATTTTCGCGCATCATTTGAAATTTGATTGGGTAATTGGTTGACTCTTTTCTCATCTCTTTCTTCCATTGCATGTTGCAGTGTCATCATTTGCATCTTTTTATCAGATTAGGCTCATTAGGTCCAGGTCATCTTTGTGTGTCTCCATTTAGTTACATTCGTCCTAGGTTCATTTCCCTCCTTGTACTCATTTGAAGTTCACTGTATAAAGTCTCCATTCTCTCCATGGAGCATTTTTCCCCTGTACCTTATTCCTATACTTCTCCATCTTCTTATCCCCGCGTGGATTCCTCTTCCCATGTGGGCCCATCTCCTTATTCTTCCATTGGACCCTATTCTTTTAACGGGCCTTCTTATCCCGCCCGCGCTGCTGCTAGCCCAATCAATTCTCATCCCCACATACACGATTCTTCCAGGCCCATGCATTCCTCCATTCCCGGAACGGGCTTTCCTTCTTCCCAGGCTGGATCCCCTTATCCGGCCCATCATCATTATCCTGGTCTAAATTCATCATCTCTTGCTCAGGCTGACTCATATCCTTCTTGGACTCTTCCTACCGAGGAGATGATCGCTCAAGCCCAACGCCAGCTTGATGAATTGCAACGCCGAATCAATCCCCAAACTTCTTTGGATATCCCATTTGCATTCCATGGTCTTCAGCTTCTGCCACGTTCACAGATACCGGCTTATTGTCGCTATGGTGGAATTGGTGACCCCTACGTCCATTTCAAGGATTTCCTATATGAGTCGGCCCAGTTCCAGTATGATCAACGCTTGATGGCCTATTTGTTTGGCCTATCTTTAGAGGGCTCGACCAAGGATTGGTTCCTCACATTGCCGCAAGAGCAGATGATGAATTTTCAGGCCGTCCAAGCAAGATTTATTCAGCAGGACCAGGTTGGGTCCAGATATTCTATGGTTGATCTGGCCAAAGGGAAGATGAAGCCCGGCGAGGAATTCTCCACGTTTGCCGACCGCTGGCGTCGCCTAGCCGTGCAAGTCCCGGGGCATATTCCAGAGGACGAGCAGATCAAGCTGGTTATTTCTAATGCAACGCCCGAGCTCAGGTGCATCTTAGCCCTGAATGGTATTACATCCTGGCAACAACTTTACAGCCGAGCCCGCTTCATTAGCCAACAACTCCTAGTTTCCTTTGACCACGGGTCTCCCCCACCTTCGCCTTCCGCATACCCCTTCTCTTCCCCATCCACCATGAGTCAACCCTCTACTACATATCCCTCCACGAGTCAGCCTTCCACTCCCACACACCCTTATACCTCCATATACTCCTCCACGAGTCAGCCCTCCGCTATTTCATCTCCCCACACCTCTACACTTCCGGTCAAAGAAACGCTACACCCAGAGCGGGTGGATGCTGTCCACTATATTCCCACTCCCTCCATGCCTCCACATCATTTTAGCCCTCTGCCTTCACCTACACAACCCCCCTTGCCTACGCAACCCCCGCTACCATCCCCATTACCTTTTCATACCCCTCGGCATCCACCTTGCCTGAAGCGGGTTTCTCACTCTTCATTGTCGGAATCTCTTACAAACATTTTAAGGGCTTTGATGGCCACCCATGCATTGCAACTCCCTCCGGTTATGCCTTGCCGACCTGCGGTCGGGAATTTGCTCCATTTCTGTGAATTCCATCGTCAACAGGGGCATTTGGTCGAGAATTGTCCCGAGTTCCGGGAACTTATTTACATTTTGGAAGATAAGAAGATGATTGATTGGGCTGTCATACGCCAAGTTATTTTGGATCTCAGCAGCAAGCAGTAGCAGCAGCAAGCAGCAGCAGCAGCAAGCCGTGCCGCCTAGGCAACCGTCTCCACTTCAAGACCAAGGGCACCCGGGTGTTTCTTCAGTTGATAAGATACCTGCTCCGTTACTCACTTCTTCCTCCCTCATCCCATCTCCTACAACACCTTTACCTACCCCAGCCTCCGCTCGGGCAATTTCTCTTTCACCCTCCGTTTCCACCACCATACCTGTCCCGAACACCTCTCGACGTGTCGTAAAGATATGCCGAAGAGCGCCACCACCTGGCACTTCCCCCACTACGCCACTACCTTCCTCTCCCCCTTCTTCCCCAGCCCTACCTTCATCTCCTTCCTCTTTACCTTCACCATCTCTGTCAACCACATCATCCCCTTTGCCACCACCTTCTCCACCCCCATCTTCGCCGCCTCCATTGGCCACATCTCCATCATCACCTTCTCCATTATCCCCATTGCCGCCACCACTACCGTCTTCATCGCCTCCCCTCGCAATAATCTCTATTCCGTCACCTTCACAACCATCCCCACTACTGATGCCACTTCTTTCGCCATCATCCCCTGAGCCCGAGCAGGCTGAGCCTAAACCCACACCTCCACTTTTGCCTTTACCTCCACCCATGCCCATCATCATCATTATTCCCCCATCACTTGCACCATCACCGCCCGCGCCCTTCAAACCTCCTCCTTCTAACCTTCCTCTACCACTTCCCACTTCGCGGAGCAGGTGCACACTACCTTTGCTGCCCCTCGGGTCTAGTTCCCAGGGAGTTAATGAGCCAAACCAGGTTTCGACAGTGCATTACAAGCTTCACGGTATCATTTGCCGCATGCCGGTCTGAGTCCTGGTCCCTGGCTATTCTAGGGACAATGAGCCCGCACTTGCTATGAAGACGGTTGCTAAGAAGAGTTCTCTAGCACTGGTGCCAGTTTCTTCAAAAGTGAGGCTGGTGGCAGTCTCTTCGCTCGCCGGAGAATTCACTGTTGATGTTGTTATCACCTCTCGCTTGATTGCTATTCATTTCACTGGCCCATAAGAGTTTTCCGCCCGGATGGTGCTAACCCACACGGCCGCCAAAAGTTTAATCAATTCAGCATTCAAGGGGCAATTGGCCGTATCTTCTACATTTTTCAAGGACATTCTGCACATCCTATGCAATCTCCCTCGGCTTATTGGTGAGGCGGCCACATCAACGCCGCACATCGCCCTCCCTCAGTTTCGTCCGGCACTTCTAGCAAGGGAGCTGTACTTCATGTTTGATTACCGAGAGGAGATGCCGAATCTTATGCTGTTGACGCCAAGCGACATAGCTCCCTATTTTTCTAATAAACAACACAAGGAGTTGACTGTTCTGGAATGTCCTTCTATGGTTAGCACCGCACAGCTAGGGGCAACCGTCTCGATGAAGCTGCATATTCATGACCGGGCCAGGCCGTCTGCCAGGTGGGCCCGTTATTAAAGAAAACATTGCAAGACAAGAAGCCCGAAGGCCCGAGTCCGCGCTAGGCGGAGTTGTTTCAAGAAGAGTGCTGCTAAGAAGAGGCGACGGCATAAGTTCAACGGCCGCCAGTTACGCAGTTGGGGGTCCACTTTCTCCTCTCCTTCTTCCGTCCATTCATCTTTTCTTCTACTCGATTCTTATCCTTGGGTGGTGTACCTTCCACCACCCGACCATATTTCTACCATCTTCTCCTATCCTCACCATTCTAGGCCTCGGCCTATGTCCTCCTCTTCCCCTAATCCAGGGGCATCTTCTAGCTTTCCTCCCCGGATACGTCCGGATTTCACTTCTCACCTTTTTCCCCCGACCCTGTTGGGGATTCCTTGTGCTCGTTCCCCGACCTCGTCGAGTGGTTTTTCTGATCCTTCCCTGACTTTGTCGGGTGGTTTCTATTTCTTTTCCTCGACCTTGTCGGGTGTTCATGCATTTTCTTCCCCGCCTCTGGCGGGTGATCGCTACTCTTCTTCTCCGACCACGTCGGATGATCGCTTTCCTTCTTCCTTGTCTTCACAGCTATCTTCTCATCGTCTTTCTATTCTTTCCTCCTCACCCTTTCGGGGTTCTTACCCTTTTTCTTGCAATTTTCGAGGCTTTAGTCCGCCGTGATCTCGGTTAATCTCTGTCAGGGCCTCTGTGCCTTAACGAGGGAGTTCTAGCCCTCGTCTCTCTTCTTTTTTATCCTTTTTTCATCTAGTTTGATGTCTGCCGCTCCTTCATATCAAGGAATCTCTACACTTTGCTATCCTCTCCATTTTTTTCTGGCAAGCGAGGAATACAAAGCTCGTGCTGATCAAAAGCTCGTTGATCATATTCGCTTCAGGATGACGGTTCCCACGCTGTGGATATGCAAGGTATCGTTACTTTGTGCAAGAAATATGATGTCATTGCTAATACTTCTATTTATTCCTTCACATGCTTATAAGCATGATTCCTTAACATGATTGAGTGGCTTTAAGAGCTTTTGTCTAAATTCGATTTTAACTTTGTGTCAAATAAAATAAGTTAGCTTCTGCAGCATCTTAGGCTGGTGATGGCTCCGTGCTGGGAGTCTAGTTCCTTTCCCCGATCGTTGAGGGTGACCTTTGAGTATGGGTTTTCCACACACTACACGGCGAGCCATAGCCGATCCCTCTAGAGCAACACCGTCGCTGCTTTGGCCATACCATGGGTATGCACAAATGCCTTTTCTCTTCTCTACTCGGCCAAGTGCAGGGGCAAGAGATTGATGGATGAGATGACCAGCCTAGGCATTCCCCGATACGAGAGAGGTTTCAAATAGGGGCAGTCTTGAAAGAAAGGAAAAGGAAAAAAAGAAATGAGTGAAAAACACCATGAAAAATGCCCCTGATCCTAGTAACTGAACCTGCTTCTCCTAACAAGAGTCGAGGTTCACGTAAAACGGTGAAGGGTAGTGCAGCATCATGCGTGTATCAAAATCAAAAGAGAGCGTTATTTCAATATCTGGCCGATAAGGGCTATGCAAAATTATGGTTGAAGACTCAAAGCTCCGGCGCAACAGACCTACTCTTTGAGGGGTAGTGCCCTGGAAGGAATTCGAGCCTTGATATCTCCCATCCTGCACGAACCTTGTCTCCAATTTTTCTTCTGTTTCTCCCTCTTAGGCTGGGTTGTATCCCGGGTATGGCCTTAGTAGGGGCACCGTTCTTTAGAAGTGGTTGGTTGTGGTAAGTCACCCTCACATGCACGCCCTGCTTAAGGGAAGCTTTTAATGAAAGGGGTAGAAACGACGATCCCTGGCCAGTAGCTCGAGCCTGTCTTGGGACGCTGCGGATTGCTGTTGTCAAAAATATAAAAAAATCAAATATTATCAAAAATCTAAAAAAATCAGATATTGTCAAAATTCTAAAAAAATCAAATATTTTCAAAGTCCTGACAAAAAATCAAATATTTTCAAAAAAAATCCAAAAAAAATCAAGAAAATTGAAAATTGAAAAAAAATAAAAAATATATATATATTTTTCTTTTGTTCCTTTCAATCTATTTGTTTTGAGAACAAATACGTAATCCGTTTGCCAAGTGTACAGGTTGCAGGTGCTCAAGCTTTCCTTGCTCTATATCTTTGTGCTCTGTCTCCTGTCCACATGTTTGATCTGTTCTCTTCTTCAATCATATCTCTCGATCTGTTCTGAAGCTCATATCCTTCTCAACTTTTGTTTGCAATGATCATATCTTTATGACAGGGCTTTGCCTCACGATTATGAACCTGGTGGTTCTGCTTCATTCTGATCTTGGGTTTTGATTGAGGTGCGTATTTTGTTCATGTCTTTTTATCCCACCGTGTACTTGTCTCGTGTCTATGTCCCACCGTATCATCCCACACTTGTTGTTTTGTTCCTCACCACAAGTTGTTAGTTGTCTTGCATATGATGATATTCATCCCTCTACGTTTCCTGTGTTGTCCCAACCACGTGATCATCCGTCATATTCTTGTCCCGACCACATGATCATCCGTCATGTTCTCGTCCCAACCGTGTGTTGTCAGCCGCATTGTTGTCTTGTCACACCGTGTTCGTGCATGTGTATTGTCTGTTTATGCCATTGCATATGTGCTCGTTTGCCTTTGTTTGATCATCATGTTATGTCATGTTATTTGTCGTTATGTTATCTCTGTTATGTCTATGCTTGTGCACTTATCTTATTCATAAAAATCCATAAAAATCTGAAAATAAAAATCCAAAAAGTATGTCGTTTCACCTGCGCAAGTAAGTCAGGTATGGCTTTCTATCCGTACATCTCTTATTGCATTACTATATGGTATTATGTTATATTATCTCAAGAACCAATTGGTTATCTATGTGTTCCAGGATCTGATGTTCCCCTTTAACAAAAATGATGATGATCCAGGTTCACGTGTTTAACCTTCGGATAGGCCGTTAGGTTGGGAAAATCGGGGGAGGATGGTTCTATCATGTACGATGTGGTTGCGGATAGTGTCTTGACTCTGATTCTCCCAGCCTAGCAATATTATTCTCGAGTATTTTATATTTTTCTCTTTCTTTGCATTTGTTTTAACGATTTCTTTTATTTTAGCCCAGCATGCATCATACGGATCTTTTGAGCATTCATGCCCCATGATTTGCCTGTAAAATGTCCCACCAGTGATGGTTGGCTGTGCGTTCAGTGTTTGGGTAAGAGGAACTAATTCCACTCTGAGTTGGAAGGTTCTCTTTGGTCAATTCCCTTGGTTTGGTTGATTAAGAGGTCCCCGTCTGGAGCTTTAGCCTATTTCCTTTACTTTTACAGCCTGCTTTTGGCCTCCTCATTGGACCGTAAGATTGTGTCCCTCATGAGACTGGTCTTATCGATTTATTTCATTTTGTTTAATTTAGTTCCTCTAGACTGGTGTCACTTTTGGTTTAATCATTCCTTGCGTTTGGTTCAGAGTTTTCCGGAAAATTGCTGTCGCTTTTTGGTAAAAAAATGGGTGTCGTTTTACCTTAACGCCAGCTTTTCGGTCCACTCCGCTTCATTTTCGCTTCATCTCCATGTTCTATTTCGCTTCCGCTTCACCTCCGCTCGCTCCCCTGCAAAGAGGACGTTAAGGAGGGGCATCTGTTGACACCCGTTTTTTGCCGATAAGTTGAGTCGTTTCTCTTACTCCAATTTGTTGATGCCTTGAGTTGTCCATCGCTCGCTGGGTTGTTTTCTGGCACGTTTTGGGCCAATTTTATGGGTAGCCTCCCTCCCTGGCTAGGTCCGAGTTGATTCAAGGCTTAATGGGCTTTGGTTTTGAGCTTTTCTATGAATTTCAAACGTCCATTACATGTGCGGTCAACCTCCAGCCATTCAACCATATGTACGGTTGATACTGGGCCGTTCATATATTTATGGGATATTTAGCTGATTTTTTGAATTATCACCGATAATCATATATACGGCCTAGACATAGCCGCATAAGCTCATTGTGCAGTACCTCCTAAGCCATTCATCTTCCAGAGTCCTACGTTCGACTGGTTTTCAGATAATTATCTATTTATCTCATTTATCTTGATTTTCCACCGACAGGCATGGACGGTTTCCTCTTGTCCGCTCTTGTAGATGTAAGGTCTGCTATCAGTCGTTCATCTATCAGTGTCCAACGGCGAAGATTTCGGTCAGTTCGATGGATAGTTGGATAATAATTTATATTTATTTGAATTTCCACCGACAGGTTGAACGGCCAAGGATATGGCCGCACATCAGGTTGAGTGGTCTATCGTACGACCGTTCATCTGCTCGATTCCTAAAAGATTAACAGATTTTCTCTCTCTATCTGTGGTTTTATCCCAAACTTCTCCCGTCATTTTCTCCGTAGATATTGAGCAATTTTGAGTGCCGTTTCTTTTGGATGAGAGATAATTCGATTATCTGCATCTTTCCTTTGATTATCTCGACCTGAAAATGCCTAAAAACCCTAATTTCGGGGGTGGCTTCCTAGGCTCTATAAATAGACCCTAGAGGCTATCTTCGAAAGGGGGGGAGAGATTTTAGGTCATGGCGAAGCCCTTCCGAATCCTTGAGTGACCTACGACCATGGAGGGAGGCCTTCTACGTCCATACAGGCCACCGGTCCAGGGAGTAACTTTCGTTTTGAGTCTTTTTTATCTTTGATAGTCATTCCCTTTCGGTTGCATGCATCATTCTCCACGTTTTCTTCACTTGCACTATCATTCACACACCCTCCCATGTTTTTGACGCCCCCAGGGGTTTAAAACTCCCCAGGTATCCCCCACTTCATTTAGTTACGTTTATTTCCTTTCATGTTAGCATTTACTACACTATATAGTTCTGATATTGGGTTTTTCTTTATGTTTTACACTCTGTTTCGCAGGTCAGCAACTCACTAACGCGAGGCACATCCTTTCTGGCCGGCCGGAAAGGGTGGAGGTTGGACTCTTGCAACTTCTGGCGTGGTGGTCTTGTGCGGCTTCTTCCGGACCGTTCAAGAGGAGGTGCGGTGGATTTTGGACCGTTCTTCTTCTTCCTACGGTCTTCGTGGAACCGTTCATCCGTCAGGAGTGCTTCATCCCGCGTCCTCTGCAGCGCTCTTAGACGGTCTGTCACGAGACCATTCGTCACTATAGGCAGCTCCTACTGAGCCGTACATCGTTGCAGTGCTGCAAACAAAAGGCGAGTACCCCCCTTTCCAAGGTACGACATGTTTATCACGTTTGGCACCTTGGTGGCGATCACATTTATTTACACCCTTCTGTTCTCCTTCTACTGTACATTTATATTTTCTCATATCAATTTAGTAGAAAGGGGAATAGAAGACATTCTTTTAAGCCGGGTAATGTAAAGAGTAAAAAGAGTAGAAGAAAAACACGTCAACAGTCATGGCAATAAAACTTGCCTCAACCTCACCATGCCCAAAACTCATGTCTGCACCATGGGAAGAAACACCTAGGGCACGATTAAATAGTTCTGAATTAATGCGGATCTCAATGCCCTGAACCATTGTGTACAACCTTCCATTTCTGTCAACCAAATTACCATAGAACTGTTGTACTAGATAGGGATAGTACCGGTTGTATCTAGTGACAAAATCAAGCCATCCCGGTTGCATTGAGAAAACTGTATAAATGTCGGGCATGATTTCATTCATCTCTTCAAAATCGACAAGACGGGGGTCGATGATAGTTCTTGGAGGTAACCTAGGTGCCATAGCTTGTGGTGGTGGTGCGGCTGGAGCTTCACGTCTCCGAGCACTAGGTTCCCTTTGGAGAAGACGCCGAGCACTCCTTCTAGGTGCCATTTTAGACTAAGAAACCCATAGATGATCCTCTTGAAAGGTAGAACCTCTACCTTGGGATGGAGAGAGAGAGAGACACCGGGAAGGACTAAGAACACCTTCTTCACACTTTGGAACTCAGGGAAGGGTGGCACGATCGCACGAACACCGGCGAGGTGTCGTTCCGAGATGGAGAACAATCGGCCGGATCGTGTGCGGAGAGTGGAGACGGGGGGGTTTTTAGGGCTTAGAAGATGGGAATGGGATGTGCTAGGGTTAGGAGGGAGTGAGGGAGAGAGAATGGATGCAAAGGAATGAAGAAAAGAGGGGGAGAGCCCCCTTAAGTTGGGGTTTAGACGGGGTTGAACCGGGCCGGTTCGCCACTGGTGGTCGACCGACATGAAGCCAGCGGTCGACCGCTGGGGCATAGAAACCCCATTTTTGACCCCAAGAGAAAAAGAGTCTAGCCATCGACCTCCAGAGATAAAAGTGGGCTCCATGACCCTGTGGAATCCCCCATTTTCACAAAAACATATTTCCCCCTTTTTTTATATTTCCTTTTTTTTCTTTTTCTTTTGCTAACCCAAGAATGATATCAAGCAAGAGTCGACGACGGAATCCCCTGTTTCGAGACTGCTTAGAACACTAGATCACTAGTCCACATTTATTTGACAAGGAGTGTTCAGTCTTAGGAATGTGTCAAGGAAGAAGTGTGTAAAAATATATAAGTACAAGCACACATGCAAGGTATTGTCATACACAATAGAAATAAAACACACATAATGCATGCATTTCACATAATCTACCCAAAAGAAATCAACCTAGTGCAGACCTAAGTACGTATGCCCTCACCCTTGCACATGCCAAGTTCTCTCCTAATTTTATTGAATGATCATGATTTAGGGGTTTTGTGAAGATGTCAGCCAGTTGGTTAAGTGTATCAATGAACTTGAACTCAAAGACCCCTTTGCCTACATGATCTCTCAGAAAATGATGCCGAATGTCAATGTGTTTGGTTCTGGAGTGTTGAACAGGATTTTTAGATAGATTAATTACACTCGTATTATCACATAAGATCGGCACACAATCCACTTCAACATTCAAATCAAGCAATTGATTTTTGATCCAAAGTACTTGGGCTCCACAACTTCCGGCGGCTACATATTCAGCCTCGGCCGTTGAGAGAGCTACTGAATGTTGTTTCTTGGAGGCCCATGAGACGAGGCACCCGCCAAGAAACTGACAGTACCCATTTGTACTTTTACGATCTACAATGCACCCGACATAATCCGCATCGATATAAGCAATTAAATCAAAAGAACTACCGATGGAAAACCACAAGCCAAAATCTATTGTGCCAATAAGGTATCTAAAAATGTGTTTAACAGTTGATAAGTGAGATTCTTTAGGGCATGACTGGAAACGGGCACAGAGACATACACTGAATTGAATGTCAGGGCGGCAAGCTGTAAGGTACAATAGTGATCCAATCATACCTCGAAACAGTGTAGAATCTACTGTTTTACCATTTTCATCCTTATCCAGCTTTGTGGTGGTGGCCATGGGAGTTGATATGGGTTTTGCTTCCACCATCCCGTATTTCTTCAGCAGTTCCATAGTATATTTGGCTTGATTGATGAAGATTCCTTCTGAAGTTTGTTTCGCCTGCAATCCAAGAAAAAAAGTCAGCTCCCCCATTAAGCTCATCTCGAATTCTCCTTGCATAATCTTTACAAATTCATCGCATAAGGCATTATTAGTAGCTCCAAAAATAATGTCATCCACATACACTTGAACTACTAAAATGTCCTTACCTGATTTCCTTGTGAAAAGTGTTTGATCAACCTTACCTCTCTTGAACCCATTTTCAATCAGAAATGACGTAAGCCGTTCATACCATGCCCTTGGTGCTTGTTTTAGTCCGTACAAGGCCTTTTGGAGCTTGTACACATGTCGTGGATGTTTGGAATCTTCAAAACCTAGAGGCTGCTCTACAAAAATATCCTCCTTCATATAACCGTTAAGAAATGTAGATTTAACATCCATTTGAAACAATTTAAAGTTCAAAGAGTAAGCGTAGGACAGTAAGATCCGGACTGCTTCAAGTCTAGCAATCGGTGCAAAGGACTCATCAAAATCAATGTCCATCTCCTGGCTGTACCCCTTGGCTACAAGATGGGCCTTATTCCTAACAACCAATCCTGCATCATTTAGCTTATTTCTGAAAACCCAACGGGTTCCAATAGTGGGATGGTTCTTAGGACGCGGCACGAGAGTCCACACCCCGTTTCTTTCAAACTGGTACAACTCTTCATGCATAGCCTGAATCCAAGATTCATTTTGAAGAGCTTCATGAATGTCCTTTGGCTCTTCTTGTGAAAGTAAAGCAATCAAATCTTCCTCTTCTACTAGCCTTAGAGAGGACCTAGTTCTTACCCCATCCGCCAAATTACCTATGATGTTCACATCTGGATGATCCTTGAGAAATGTGGAAGAACTGGGTAAGTCAGGATGCTACACTTGCGGTTCTTGCAGTGTCTCGAGTGTAGGATCTTCATCTTCTTCACTCTTGCTTGAGGTTGCTTTCAATGGCTCATTCTTAGCTCCGTCATTAGTTGAATTCCTGGGAGCTTCATCTGCATTCATGGTAGAAGAAATTTGATTTGTCAGTTTTGATTCTGATTCATCAAAAATAACATGAGGACTTTCTTCAACGACCAAAGTCCTTTTATTGAATAATCGGTAAGCTATAGAATTAAGTGCATAACCTAAAAAGATTCCTTTGTCATTCTTTTCATCAAACTTACCCAGGTTGGACTTACCATTGTTGAGAATATAACAAGAGCATCCAAAGGGTTTAAGATATGAGATGTTTGGTTTCTTACCCTTGTAGAGCTCATATGGAGTTTTCTTCAGAAGGGGCCTTACCATTGCCCTATTGATGATGTGGCATGATGTACTTACCGCCTCAGCCCAAAAGTACTTAGGTAGTGAGTTCTCACTGAGCATGGTCCGGGCCATGTCTATCAACGTTCTATTTATCCTCTCCACTACTCCATTTTGCTGGGGCGTCCTTGGTGACGAAAAATTATGTGTACCCCTGCTCTTCACAGAAGATGCTGAAATCATGATTTTCAAATTTACCACCATGATCACTCTGGATGGTGGTGATGAGGTAACCTCTTTCATTTTGGATTTTCCTGCAAAACACTTGAAACTCCGTCAAGGCATCACTTTTATTGGCTAAAAATAACACCCATGTGAATCTGGAGTAATCATCAACAATTACAAATCCAAATGATTTACCCCCTAGGCTGGATATCCTAGTGGGACCAAATAAATCAATATGCAGCAGTTCTAGAGGCCGAGAGGTAGAGACAATGTTTTTATTTTTGAAAGAAGTACGTGTTTGCTTGGCTTTTGTGCAAGTCTCACAGATTTTGTCACTTTCAAATTTAATTTTGGCAAACTATTTACCAGGTCATGTCTATACAACTTGGAGATTACTCCAAAACTAGCATGACCTAGTCTTTGGTGCCATAGCCATGCATTCTCATGGTTGTTAGCCACCAAACACACATCATCATATGAAACATCATCAAGATCAATAGTGTACATATTGTTATTCCTTTTACCAATAAAACTGATTTGATTTGAAATTTTATTCATGACAAGGCAGTGGGTTTCATCAAAAACTATCTTAAATCCCTTGTCACACAACTGACTAATTGATGGAGGCATCATTCACAACTCCCTTTGGCTAGGGTCTTCTTCACACTCCGGCGTCGTTTGAGTTTGGGCCTCTCTCTATAAAGGCCCAATTATCCTTTTTTGTGCTATCTATTTGAGTCATTTGATGTAATTTTCATTTTATTTGAGTCATGTCCCTAGGTCTTGCATTTATTTTCCTAAGTTTGAGTGTCATTAGATTGTTTAGTTAACTATTGGGCCCAATTCTTCGGGCTTGGCCCAAGAGTCCCCCCTACCCCCTCGGTTATTTGTCATTAAGTCTTTTGTCAGGGTCTTATTGTAAAATGTGGGTTGCCTATATATAGGGCCCCATTTCCTTCCTTTTGGACGAATGAATGAATCAATGCAAAAGATTTCCAATTGAGTGTTAAAATTTAGTTCTAATGGAGTGATTCCAATATTGGGTGAGAAGCTCTAGGGGAGAGATTCCCCACCCCACCCCTCTCTCTCTCCCTCTTTCTCTCTCCTAGGTTCACCCCTTTCTCTCTCTCCTCCCCTCCCAACCACCTCCACCCTCCCACCTACCCCATTAAGGCCCCTCCACTTCCCCATATCCATCTTTACTCCACCCCATAGTTCCAAGGAAGAGACCCCCAATCCCCACTCCACCCTACAACCCCCAACCACCCCCACCTCTTTCCAACACACCTTTCCTTCTTCCCCATGCAATCCTCCACTTCCCAAGCCCAATTGGAAATTTGAAATCCTTCCCTCCATTGGTTTTGGCCGCCCCTCCCTCCTCCCCTTAGACTAAGGTCGCCCCTCTCTCCCTCCATTCCCACCACCCCTTTGCATATCCCATTCCCCTCTCTCCAGCTGAGCCTTGCGCCCTCCCCTTCTTCCTCCACCTCCCCACTACCTCTAGCACCATTCCATACTCCCACACCTTCCCACCACCATTCCCCATTTCCCCCTTCACCCTATACTTCCTTCTTCTTCTTTCTAGGTCAATTGGAGGCTATGTCAAAGATGCTGCTTGCAGTCCAGAAGATGCAGATGAACCAGTATCTTGTAGAAGCCACCACCATCACCTCCCTGCGAATCTGAAGGAACAAGTGGAATCCACAGAAGCGTCTACCTGTCTTCTTCGCCACGGCGGTGGTTTCACCCCCATCCGAGCTCCGTGCTGCCCGGGAGGTCCGTTCTCCCACAACTGCACAGAGCTGCCCCTGTAGAGTACCTGAACCGGAATAGAAGCTTTACCACGATGAACCTCGGAAGAATCAGTTCAAGAGCTCTTCTGCAAAGTTCTTCCTCGTCCTGTCTACTTTCAGAATCAAGAAGCAGAACTTCGATCGACGTCCGTGGACCAGAGTTATCCATTTTCTCCCTTGGGTACGCGGTTCTGCTTCCCACAGCCTGCACCGACCTGTCATCATTGTTCAGAGTCCCGTGGTCTTCTCCAGCATCGTTTGGCTTTCCCGCCAGTTTTTCTGCGAAGAGGACTCGTCCACGGTTCCAACAACTCTGGAGGTGCTTGATTATGAGTTCGGGAGCTTCCGGGGCATCCTCTGCAACTTTCTGTTGGAAACCAGAAGCTGCTAGTCCGAGAATCTGCCACCCTGTTCGGGCCTCCACCCAGACCAGCATCGGCGCCAGAAGAAATCAAAAAAATTTGGACGACTTCCCTGGCCTCCTATGAAGATTTTCCAGGTGGTTTCGTCCTCAAAAAAATTCGGTAGCAGTCGCAGCAACCATTTCTTCGATCATCTATCAACACTCACAGAACGTGGACAGAACCGGCAGCCTCCCATCTTCGGTGTTCCTTTCTCAAGTTCCCCTCCCCGCTTGCCCGGCTGAAGGCCCCTCCCTGTGTGGAGGTAATTTTAGTTGTAATATCCATTAACCCCCACCCCAAGGTCCCCCTCCTGCGAGAGGTGTAGTATTGTAATCGTTTGAGCAGGTCAAGCTACCCCGGCGTAGCGTGTGGGGAACCCATGCTTCCCCGCTCGCCCTCGTCTCCGAGCGGGACCGGTTTCATCAAACTGGTCGAGTAAGTGCTCTAAAACCTTGCTCTCATTTGTGCTTGTCTTTCAATATTAGTTCTTAGTTCCGCTGACCGTGAGAGTGAGAGCTCGCTCCTCATGCCCCGTTGCCTTGAGTGACCACCGTGGGAAGAGTGTCACCGGTGCCTTTGGCACTTTGTCGGCCCCATTGTATTGGGTCTCCTCATCCTTTGGGAATCAAATCTTGGCCTTGCTGCCCCTCTACCAGCAAGGGCCCAACCCTCACATCCTCCACTTGGCATTGCCAAGTCACCACGGGCTTGGGTGAGCGACGGGAGAGCGGTGGCCCAAAACGGCCCATTTGAATGCGAATGTGCTTGCTTGCTTAAGTCCAAGGGTGTGTCACATCACTAATGCTCAGAAAATTATGATTCAATCCTTTCACCAAAAGAACATTTTCAGTCAAGGTTTCAGAATTCTTACCTATGTTTCCAATTCTGATTATTTTACCTTTGTCCTTTCCACCAAAAGCAATTGAGCCTCCTTCCTTTTCTTGCAGCTTGGAGAACACCTTCTTGTCCCCTGTCATATGCCTTGAGCAACCACTGTCCAAATACCATTTGCTCCCCCTGGCTTCAAGACATAGCTGCAAGAAGCAAATTTCTCATGCAATTGTTTTTAGTACCCAAACAAGTTTGGGTCCATAGGAGTTAGTCCAACTTCTTGCGAGTGTTCTCTTTATCTGTGGAACATAATATTCAGGTGTGCTTTGTCTAAACAAGAAGTTGGAAATCACATGACCAAATCTACCAGAATGAAAGCAATTGGCATGTGAGAAAGTTCTTTGATATATGTGTGGTTTAGTCTGAACATGTTGGGGTTTCGAATTAGAACATGAAGCATGATTGTAGTCCTTTTCATGAACAAAGGATGTGGTGATCTTATGCTAAAAAGATTTTTTGTTTTGAGGTGTGTACCCCAAGCCTTCCTTTTGGAAGTTGACTTTAACCCCCAATAAGTTATCTAGGTTTTGTTTCCCTTTAACAAACCTAGTCAAGGTGGACTGAAGTTCAGCAACTTCTTTAGGTCTGGGCACTCTCCCCTCATGTGCCCGGGCTTTTTGCATTCGTAGCATATGATGCTACTCGGCTTGCTCGACTCACCCTTGGTTTGAGTGGGCTTCCTTTGCCCTTTTCTGAAGTTGCCTTGGTAATTTCTTTTCTTCCTCAGAAATCTTTTTACTTGACGAGTGATCATAGCCAATTATTCTTCTTCGTTGCTTCCGTCACTGGACTCTTCTTCTGGAGAGTCGTCATCGGATTGATGAGCTCTCAATCCAATTACTTTCTTCTTCTTGATATCTTCCTCAGCTATCCTCTTCACATTTATCTCATAAGTCATGAGTGACCCTATTAGTTCATCGAGGGTAAGTGTGGACAGATTCTTGGAGTCTTCAATAACGCTGGCTTTGGTGTGCCACGCAGGAGAGAGGGATCTTAGCACTTTTCTTACGAGCTCAGAATTTGTGTAATCTTTCCCAAGACTTTTGAGACCATTCGTGATCTCAGTTAGTCTTGCGAACATCTCTGAAATTGTCTCTTCATGCTTCATCTTGAAAAGCTCATAGTCTCGAACCAGAAGCTTGGCCTTGGTCTCCTTGACCTCGGATGTCCCTTCATATATGAGCCGCAGTTTATCCCACATTTCTTTAGCTGAGCTGCACATGGAGACACGAGAGAATTCGTTAGGGTGTATCCCACATTGCATAATATTCAAAGCATTGAAATTAACAGTTCATTTCTTAATTTCCTCGGGTGTCTATTTTTCTTCATCATTCCCAAGTTTGTAAGGACCCTAGTTCACAACTCTCCAAACTTCATACTCTTGAGCCCTCAAGAAAACATGCATTCTATTTTTTCAGTTTGAGTAGTTTGAGCCGTCAAAGAATGGAGGACAATTGATGGAGTGACCCTCGGGCATCATACCCTTATTTGCCATTGATCCGGATCTCACTCTAGATCGTTAGATCTGTGAAGGATAGAGCCTTAGCTCTGATACCAATTGAAGTCCCGTAATCAATGGCACCCAAGAGGGGGGTAAATTGGGTGAAATCACAATTTTAACAAGGTTATACTCAAGTTTAAGATTATGCGAGAACACTAAGAGATAAGTGCAGGATAAACCAGATCTATCAAAAACAATAACTGCAATAGCCCTTGGTACTAGGCGGAGTTAACTAATCCGTAGATTTACTTATGCAAACTATTATCTTTCCGGCAAGAGTAACCTGGTCAGTCCGAATCCAGCTTTTGATATACCGAGGATCTATTTGAAGGTGATCAGTTAATCTAGATCTAAAGATAGCAATTAAACTAAATCCACAAGCATGCACAGAAGTGGGATAGGAGAAAAAGAACAAACCATAATGAGATAGCGATTTTTAGGTGGTTCGGATGCCACAGCGGCAACCTACGTCCACCCCTCACCAACCGTGAGGATCCACACACTATCTTGTAAAGAGATATAAGATCAAACACACACACACACAAAGGCAAGCAAACTTAACTGCACACACACACGGATCTGTGAAGATCCACACACACACGGATGATTTAGAAATACAACACAACCACACTTGAAGCTTAGAAAGATTGAGAATGAAAAACATAAAAGAAAAGGCTTGATTAATGCTCCCCCTTAGTTGATAAAGAGTTCCTTGGATGCAGCTTGAGCTCCACTTGGTCTGGCCTTTGATCTCCTTCAGATATGGCTTGATCTTCACCTGAGAATGGAGGAAGAAGGATGAAGAACTCTTCTCGGAGCACTGTTCACATCTACAGTGCTAACTCCCTTCTCTTCCCCTTTGGTAGCCTCTTTGATCCACCTTGAGCATTAGGGTTTTCTTAACCCTCTTGTATATGTTATATAGACTTTGAATGGTCCATGGACTCCCCCAGACCAGATCCACAATTTCTGGAGGGTTTGGTTGCTTAGGGATTAAACAATACCAAGAGGGATGGCTTTTCTCGAAATGACAAAAAGTCAACAATTATGGGCAGCTCGGGGCTGGCGGTCGACCTGCAGAGGCCAGAGGTCGACCGCTAGGAGCATTCCTGTAGCCATTTGGCTGCTGGAAAAATAGGTTGACCGCTAGGGTCCTGGCGGTCGACCGCCAGTTTTACATGTCTTCTTCTTTTAGTTCTGTGATTTCAGGTCGACCGCCGATGGTCCATAGGTCGACCGCCAATCTCCAAACCTGCAAAAATCAAGTGTTAGCCCACTAAAAACTATCCATAAGTTTGATGATTGAAATGGGCTTGTGTTATGGTTGATTACAAGTTCGTTTAGGCTCGTTTTAACACAAGGAATGATTCATGAACACTAAGTTGAAAAGGAATGAAATTTGATGGTTTAGAGCATAAAACTATGTTTAAATACAAGGCACATAGGAGATAAATGTCATGGGTTTTGTTATCATCAAAATCACTCGGATATGCTCAACAGAAGACAGACGGAGGCATGCTCTGGTCTGTGGAGAACCGTCCCTACCGGTTTGTGTGTAGGAAGATAGACAGAGGGTTCTCTGTTCTGTGGCCTGGGGCGTCGTCCCCATGTGGAGCTACGTTTGCAGCCTGTGGGAAAGCCTCACCAGGTTTGGTGAGGGGTGACATAGGTTGCGGGTTTGCAATCGAACCACCTTAAAAATCCCTGTGTAGTGGGTTGTTTGTGTACGATTGCTCATTATCCTTCACCCACATTCATAGGTTCGTAGGTTGATTAAACGCATGCTATCTTGCTAAACCACCTATGCTTAAGTGTGTAGCAACCTCACCACTTAAAACTGAGTTTCTGCAGCTCCCTCTTTAGGTGTTCCTACTAATTCCATTATGTACTATGCCTAAGCATCTCATGTGCATTATAGCACTTGACTGTTCTTTAATGTGTTAAGTTTTTAATTGGGCATAGTTTTTAGAAAGGATCTATTCAACCCCCCCTTCTCGATCCTATTACACCCTATCGGACCTAACAATTGGTATCAGAGCCAAGCTCTGCTATTCCCAGATCCTACGATCTACAGGGAAAGATCATGGTGCATTTCTTTTAAAATGACTTCATTTGCTACACATGCTTCGATGGCTTCTCCGCCCATTTATGATGGTTCATATTTTTCTACATGGCTAGGGAAAATGTTCATTTATGTTAATTCCATAGATCCACAGTTGTGGACTCTTATATACAATGGTCCTCATGAGCTGCCATAAAATATAGATGTATGGTCAGCTGATCAAAGGACTAAAAATGTTGATAACCATGCTACCTTCAATCTGATAACAGTTGGAGTAGATGTCACCATGTTTTCTTTTGTTTCTAGTTGCAGCACTGCCAAGGAGATCCTTGATGGACTGGCCAGTATCCACAAAGAAGGAAATGGGAATCACTGTCTAATGGCCGACAGCCCAGCTCAGCCAAGCATTTCATCTTCGTCTCAGGTAAACTCTGATCCTGAGGACTTTACCTATGATGAACTTATGGATGCATATGATGAGTTGGCTAAGCAACACAAGAAGCTTAAGTCTGAAAACAAAAAATTGAGAAAGAAGCTTGAAAACAATTATGCGGATAGCTCTCCCTGTAAAAATTTAGTAATCTTGAGCAAGTGAATGAAACTCTCATGATTGACATAGATAGACATAAAGAACACATTGTTTGCTTAAAGGATGAAAATGAAATCTTGCTAGTTGAAATCACTAGATTGGAAGTAACTGTAAGATAGCTTCAAGATGAATCTAAGTCCTTGTCAAACAACCAAGACTTGTCTGAGAACAAGGCTTCTTTTGAAGAAAATGAAAAATTTTAAAAACATAACAATGTGTTACTTGCTAAACTTCAAGCATGTCTGAAGGGTAGGGGTGTGAGTGTTGATGACTCAGAAAAAGTGGGTGCCCTTCAACAAGAATTTGATTACTGCAAAACTGTTAATAACATGTTGAATGAGCAGCTTGCCGCTTGTGAGAAAGATTTAGGTAACTCGGAACAGCACATCCTATTACTTGAAAATGAAATTCAGGATCTGAAAAGGTCTCTATTGAAATCTTTTCAGAGCCAAGAAAATCTGAACAAACTTTTAAAGACAAATGTGAACTCCGAGAGAGAAGAGCTTGGAAACCGACCAGTGAATAAAAAGGTCTTTAAAAGCAAACCATCTACGTCATCTGGTTTCAGTTCTGATGTTGCCCCATCCTCCTAATCACCACCAAAACCTTCTGTGGCCCAGAAAAATCAAAATCAGAGCAGAAACCTGAAAAAGAAAACATTAAAGCAAAAATAGAAAAATGAGTTTGTGTGTTCTGATAAGAATAACAGACACCATGACTTCCAGAAAAAGTTTGCTTCATGTTCCTTTTATGGTCGACAAGGTCACTTGATGCATAAGTACTATGACATGAAAAATGAGGAACTGATAGCCTGCAAGTCTAATTTTTATTTCAGTCACTATAAGAGGTCGGCCAAGGGTGGGCAGCTCTCCTACTGCCACCACTGTGGGAGGTTTGGACACAGTATGCCAAATTGCTGGGAGTTGAAGGGTATGAAATCTGTTGTTCAGTGTTAGCGTTGCAAGGAGCATGGCCACACAGTTAAAAACTGTCGACAAAGAAGGAGGACGGGCAATCCTCATGTCAAAGTTATGAGCACTCATAGTCTCCCACGAAAACTCACCATACATGGTCATGAGAAGAATGAGAACTCCCTTGTGTGTTGCCCCTACTGTGGGATGGCAGGACATGATGAATATGACTGTCACATGATGAGGGAACATGATTTGACTGTCTTGATAAAGAAGAGCAATCTATTTAAAAACACTGCTAACCATCAAGGACCCAAGCAACCTTGGGTACCCAAAGTCTCCAACTGAGAATTGTGGTTGCAGGTGTCTTGGAGCTGAACATTGGATGCTCACGTAAATAAAAGCTCAAGGCACAGGTATGTAAATAAACGCTTTAATTTCTGTCATCCTGCATGTTTAGGCTAGCCATGTAGATAGTGCATCATAAGTCTGTTTTGTTGTAAATACACTTCTGCACACTAAATTTGCTTCCTTGTAATGTTGAAACAACCCCCCCTTCTTTGGTGCAGAGTAGAAAGGCAAGTCAAGCTTGCCCAGAACCTTCACTATGCATGAGGAGGATCTTAGATCCAAGCCTCTGCCCTGTACCAGAGATCAATTAATTCAGCTACGTAATCCATGAAAAAGTTGTCATGATGATGAAATTTATAATTGATCATTGCTTGTGATGATGTCTATCATAATTGCATAACGTTTTCAACTCATCACTCATGTGGAGTTTCAACATGTTGGTTGAGTGTCTTGTGTAGATATAAATGTTTCAATCTATCCCGCCCCGAGCTAAACAATATAACCATGCATATAAGCGTGAAAGTGCATGAAATGGAAAGGGGTGACAATGAATAGAGGAACCAACTGTGATCGCCACCAAGGAATTACAGCAGCAAAATGATGAAGAAAGGATGAAGATGGCGCCGTGTACCTTGGAAAATATGGAGGAAGACGCGGCCTAACGGGAAGCCGCTACAACGTGTGATCACGCTTGAAATGGGATGCGGGGAGTCGATGTGGGTGCACCTCCTCACTTCCTAGCCGGCTAGGAAGCAAGGGCCTCACGTTCTATCAATAGTCTCCTGCAAAACAAAGCCACAAACATAAGAGAAAACCCATTAGAAACATGTCTAGCATATGTCCCAAAATGATGAAGTAGCATGAAAGAAAGGGGGAGAACGCACCGGGGGAGGGTTTTTAACCCCTATGAGTGGGTGCAAAAATAAGGTGGGAGTGTTGTGCATGCATAAGATTTGAAATCATAGAATTTGATGGAGAGAATAGAGAGAAAACCGTTGTGCAAAATGGAGAAAAATGCATGAACGTGCCGAAACAGTGCAAAAAAAAACTAAGTGTAAAACTGTGACGATTTATGAAAAGTAGAGGGAGAGAACTAAGCCTAGGTATGAAGAAAGAGAGCCCGGAGAGATGAAAAATGAAGAAGATACTCCCCTCTTCAAGATGAGACCAATGGAGGATGAAGAGGATGCCGGATGACTCCGCCCCGAGCCGACGAAGGGTGCCCCGTCGCACAGGTTCAAGAACTCGTGATGATTTGCAAAAAGTATGGGCGAAGTTAGGAGGGTAAACGAAGATGAAATCCAGCAAATAAGGTATCAAAATGAAGCCTATACTTCCCTCAATAGCCTGGGGTCGAAGGTTTGAGATGACGATTTGGCATGGCTTCGCCCCAAGTTCAAGAAGAGCCCCCCGTCGCGCAGGCGAACTGGGCAGGTTTATATAGAAAAAAGGTGAAAACCCTAACTTTCTGCCACGATTCCAGAAGATAGAGTCCACAAAATCTCGAGATCTATGGATCAATCTCGAGATAATAGATAGGATAAGACATAGGAACAAACGGGACTCTTTTTGGTGGAAGGATATGGAAGATAGAGTCCATGGAAGGTGGCCCCGGAGCCTAATCTGCAGGGTTTTTGTTGCACGAAAAGAAGAAAAACCTGATATTGCGGCCAAGATTCCTGGAGATATAGTCAATTAAAAATCGTGCTCCATATACCAAATTCAAGATAATACAAAGGGGAAGACACAGCAACAAACGGGGCTCAATTTAGTAGAGTATTCTAGAAGATAGAGCCCTAACAAGGAGGCCCCGTTGCACAGGTTTCGGCCTTAGAATCCGGCGGCGAAGAAGATGGAGTTCAGGACTTTTTGGACTCTCTGGTAGATGGACGGTCGCACGATAGACCGTTCATTGCATTGGGCGGTCTAGCTATAGACCGTCCAGTCCTGGGGGCGACCGGGGGACTTTTCGCATAAAAAAGAGATAAACGATCATCCACGGACCGTTTTTCGAGTCAGGCGGTCTTAAGAAGACCGTTTTATGACATTTTAAAAATAAAAAAAATAAAATAAAAAAAATAAAAAATAAAAAAGTTACTGTTCATGGGTGGTCAACTGTTGACCATTTTACTGTTGGACGGTCAACTTGTGACCGTTCAACTCAAGGAACGGTCAACTGTTGACCGTTTAGCTGCCAGGCTCGCGCGACTTTAGAAATTGAAGCGTATCTTGAAAACGGTGTAGAATTAGAAAAAGTGGTAAACAAAGAAATTGTAGATAACTTAAAAATGAACAACTTTCATGAAGAAAGTAAGATGAGAAAATGATTATAAGAGAGAGAAAATAGGGCTAGAACAGAGAGAGAAAATACCGAGACATAGGTGAATAGTGCAGTCTGCCGGAAAAACGTAAATAACTTGAAATAGGTGTAGAACTGGCCAATGACGTAGAAGAAGGAATTGTAGGGATTTGAAAGATGAACAACTTTTGTGAAGGACACATTTTGAAAAGAGGAAAGGAAGGGGGTGAAAAAGGAAAGTTTTCAAAACTACGCAGCGAAAGGGGGCTGAATGCTTGAGGGAAGCCGGCCTAAATGGGCCGTAAGTTGACTTTGAAGGCCGGAAGGTGACAAGATAGGCTCCAGGGCTCCATGAAATAATGATCTCCAAGGCTCAAATAGAATGGAATAATGAAATGGACTCGAAATCCATCCAAGGAAGGGTCCAAAATAATGGGTAATTCGGGGCATCAAAATGATGAATAAGAGAAATGACTCAACTTGCAAGCTAAAAATGGGTGTCAACAGATGCCCCTCCTTGATGTTTGCTTTGCAAGGGAATGAGCGAAAGTGATGCGGAGGTGAAATGGAAGGAGATGGAGCGAAAGCGACAGCGACATGAAATGGAGATGAAGTAGAGATGAAGCGGAGAGAACTGATAAGCAGGCATCAAGGAAAAAAAAGACACCCATCACAACCAACAAGCGATAGGAATCCTCCTGAAATCGCCGAACTAACCACCAAGACTGGATGACGTGGATGAGACATGTCTGGAGAACTAAACTAACAGGAAAAAAGGAAGCACGACCAGGCCCATCGGGGACACAATCCACAGACGATGAGGGGGTCGAAAAGGAACATAACGTAAAAAGCAAGAGAAATATAACTGAGATAAAATCCAGACAGGAATCACACTGGCCAACCAGACCAAGCGAAAAGATCAGAGAAATCGTTCAAATTCAGAGTGGAATAAAGATCTCTTATCCAAGGAACTTAGTGCAACTAACCATTGCAGAGGAGAAACCCTTGAACGGATCACGAGGCGTGAATGCTCAAAAGATGACATGCTGGGCTAAAATAAAGAAATCGTTAAAACGAATGCAAAGAAAACATAAAATAGAAAGTACTCGAGAATAGTATTGCTAGATTGGAACAATCAGGGTCAAGACACTATCTGCAACCATGGTGTGCAAGATAGAACCATCGTTCCCTATTTTTCCAACCTAACGGCCTATCCGATGATTAAACATGTGCACCTAGATCATCATCGTTTTTGTTAAAGGGGAACGTCAGATCCTGGAACACGTGGATGACCAGCCGGTTCTCGAGATAATATAACAATATAGATACCCTATAGTAATGCAACAATGAGTAGGGATAGAGAGCCATACCTGACTTACCTGTGCAGGCGAAAATGGCATTTTTTTTGAATTTTTATTTTCTGATTTTTATGGATTTTTTTCAAATTAGACGACCAACAACATGAATAAGTAAGCATGAACAAAATGAAAACATAACGACTAAATGAACGAAACAACATAACATAACAAAGAATGAACGAGCAAGCAACACATGCAAAGCACCACATAAACAAACAAAAGCATGAGAGCGGAGAACATGGTGGGGCATGACAACATATGGCGGGATATCACACCATGCAGAATGAAACCCCATGCAATGGGACAGAAATACGTAGGACGAGGACATCTAAGACAAACATAGGAGAGACGACATAACACATATGAAATAATCACAAGTGGGACCAGGACACATGCAACACATGGCGGAACGAGACAACACTTGGAACTAGAACATGCATGAGATGACCCTAGGGGATAAGACACCTGGTATGACGACCACAGGGGGACAACACGGGAAATGACAAAATATGTTCTTCAATCAATCCCAAGATCTGACGAAGTCGAACCGCCAGGTTCGCAACAGTGAGGCAAAGAGCCCTCTCTCATAAAGATATGATCAAAAGTTGAGCGACGCAAAGCATGAGAAGGACACGAGCTTCGGAATAGATCGAGGGACAAGTTAGAAGAAAGAGAGGACATATCAGAAAAATATGAACAGGAGGCAGAGCAAAAGATAGAGCCAGAAAGCTTGAACACCTACGACCTGCACACTTAGCAAACAGATTACGTATCTGTCCTTAAAACAAATGCAAATGTATGAAAAAGACACATTTTTTGGATTTTTGTATTCTTTTTTATTTATTTTTTAACATTTTCAATAGTATTTCATTTTTTGGATTTTTTGAAATATTTGATTTTTTAGGTTTTTGAAATATTTGATTTTTTTTTGAAATTTTGAAGTATTTGATTTTTTTAGATTTTTGACAATATTTAATTTTTTAGATTTTTTTTGAAATATTTGATTTTTTTAGACTTTTGGTAATATTTGATTTTTTTTAGATTTTTGATAATATTTGATTTTTTTTTTGTGATTTTGACATAGCAATCCGCAGCACCTAAAGACGAGCTCAAACTACTGGCCAGGGATCGTCGCTCCTACCCCTTTCATTAAAGGCTTCCCTTAAGCAGGGCGTGCATGTGAGGGTGGCTTACCACAACCGACTGCTTCTAAAGAACGGTGCCCCTATTAAGGCCATACCCGGGATATAACCCAGCCTAAGAGGGAGAAGCAGAAGAAAAATTGGAGACAAGCTTCGTGCAGGATGGGAGATATCAAGGCTCGAATTCTTTTAAGGGCACTACCCCTCAAAGAGTAGGTCTATTGCGCTGGGACTCTGTGTCTCTGATTTTTAGACCCATATTTACCAGGCACGCATGCGACCGGGCTCATGACGTCCCGCGGGGAACTATACTGCCACTCTTGTCATGCTTTTGATTCATAATTTTGTATTGATTCATTTTCTCATTTTGGTAGCCCTTATTGGCCAGATATAGTATGAAAGCTCACTTTTGAGGGTCAAGACTGCCCCTATTTGAGACCTCTCTCGTATTAGGGAGTGCCTAGGTTGGTCATCTTATCCATCCATCTCTTGCCCTTGCACTTGGCCGAGCAGAGAAGAGAAAAGACCTTTGTGCATACCCAAAGTATGACCAAAGCAGCAACGGTGCGCCTTAGAGAGATCGGCTATGGCTTGCCATGTAGTGTGTGAAAAACCCATACAAAAGGTCACCCTCAACAATCAGGGAAAGAAACTAAATTCCCAGCGCGGAGTTATCACCAGCCTAAGGATGCTGCAGAAGCTAACCTTTTATTTGACACAAAGTTAAGATCTAATTAAACAAAGACTCCTAAAGCCACTCAATCGTGTTGAGGAACCAACGTTATAAGCATGTGCAGGAGTAGTAGAGATAATAGCGATGATAACATTTTCTTGCACAAAATAAAAAATACCTTTGCAGATCCGTGGAGTGATATTGACCATCGAGCTTTGAGGAGTGCGAGCTTCACTTTCCTTGCTTGCCAGGATAAATGATGAAAGGAGAGCAAAGGATTGGATTCCTCGATATAGAGGAGTGGCAGACATCATACTGGATGAAGAAGGGATAAAAAGGAAGAGAGACGAGGGCTAGAACTCCCTCGTTACGGCACTGAGGCCCTGATAACAAGGAACTGAATACAGAATAACCAGTGATTAACTAAGATCAAGGCGGGCTAAAGCCTCGAAAACAGCAAGAAAAAGGGTAATAACCTTGAAAGGGTGAGACAGAAAGAACAGAAAGACGTCGAAAAGATAACTGTGAAAATAAGAAAGAAGGATAATGATCATCCGACGTGGTCGGAGAAGAGGAATAGCGATCACCCGACAGAGGCGGGGAATAGAATGTATGAACACCCGACAAGGTCGGGGAAAAGAAATGGAAACCACCCGACAAAATCGGGGAAGGATCAGAAAAATCCCTCGACAAGGTCGAGGAACGAGCGCAAGGGATTCCTAACAAGGTCAGGGGAAAGAGACGAGTAGTGAAATCCAGACATGTCCGGGAAGAAAAACTAGAAGATGCCCCTGACTCAGGGGAAGAGGAAGACATAGGCCGAGGCCTAGAATGGTGAGGATAGAAAAACATGGTGGAAATATGGTCAGGTGGTGGAAGGTACACCACCCACGGATAAGAACTGAGCAACAGAAAAGACGAATGGACGGAAGAAGGAGATGAGGCAGTGGACCCCTGAGTGCACAACTGACGGCCCTTGAACTTACGTCGCCGCCTCTTCTTAGCCGCAATCTTCTTGAAACAACGCCGCCTGGCGCGGGCTCAGCTTCCCGGGCTCCTCAATCTGTAATGTCTTCTCAAATAGCGGGCCCACCTAGCAGATGGCCTGGCCCGGTCATGAATATGCAGCTTCATTGGGGCGGCTGCCCCTAGACCCCCAGTGCTAACAAGATGCAGATATTCTTGGGCAAACAGCTTCTCAACTGAATGAATATCATGAAGCCATGGAGTTTTGTCTCTTGGCACTAGAACATAGAGTTTCGGCAACTCCACTCGGCAATCAGGCTCGAAGCATAACTCCCGTACTAGAAGAGCAGGACAAAGCTGAGAGAGATCAATACGCGGTGTTGACGTGGCCGGCATGCTAATAAATTGAGGGAGGTTGCATAGCAAGTGCAGAATGTCCTTGGAAAGTGCAGAAGATGCAGCCAAATGCCCCTTGAATAGAGAATCCATCAGGCTCCGGGCGGCCGTATGGGTTAGCATAATCCGAGTAGAGAACCCCTCTCGGCCAGTGAACTGAACATCAATCGAGCGAGGAGAAATAACAGCATCGATAGTGAATCCTCTGGCGAGCAATGAGATTGCCATCAGCCTCGCTCGTGAAGAAACTGGCACTAGTTCGAGTGAACTCTTCTTTGCAACCATTTCTGAAAATGCAGGCTCATTATCCCGAAAATAGCCAGGGACCAGGACCCAGATTGGCATGCGGTAAATGACAACTTGAATCTTGAAATGCACAATCGAAACCTGGCTCAGCTCATTATCTCCCTGGGGACCAGACCCAAGGGGCACCAAAGGTAGCGTGTACCTGCTCTGCGAAGTGGGAAGTGGTAGAGGAAGGTTAGAAGGAGGAGGTTTGAAGGGCGCGGGTGGCGATGGTGCAAGTGATGGGGGAATAATGATGATGACGGGCATGGGTGGAGGTAAAGGCAAAAGTGGAGGTGTGGGTTTGGGCTCGGCCTGCTCGGGCTCAGAGGATGATGGCGAAAGGGGGAGTGAAGGAAGTGGTGGCGGCGGTGGCAAAGGTGATGAGGGTGGCAAAGGGAGTGATGTGGTTGATGAAGACGGTGAAGGTGAAGGGGATGGAGGTGAAGGTAAGGGTGGGGAAGAAGGAGGAGAGGAAGGTAGTGGCATAGTGGGGGAAGAGGCAGGTGGTTGCTCTCTTCGACGTATCTTCACGACTTGTCGAGTGGCGTTGGGGATAGGTGTGGTGGTGGAAACGGAGGGTGAAAGAGAGGTTGCCCGAGCGGAGGCTGGGGTAGGTAAAGGTTGTGGAGGAGATGGGATGGAGGAAGAAGTAGATAACGGAGTAGGTATCTTATTAACTAAAGAAACACCAGGGTGCCCCTGGTCTTGAAGTGGGGACGGTTGCCTAGGCGGCACGGCTTGCTGCTGCTGTTGCTTGCTACTGAGATCCAAAATAACTTGGCGTATGACAGCCCAATCAATCATCCTCTTGTCTTCCAAGCTGCAAATAAACTCCCGGAACTCAGGACAATTCTCAATCAAATGCCCCTGCTGACGGTGGAATTCACAGAACTGGAGCAAATTCCCGACTGTGGGTCGGCAAGGCACAACCGGAGGGAGCTGCAATGCATGGGTGGCCATCAAAGCCCTGAAAACCTCTGTAAGAGATTCCGGCAATGGAGAGTGAGAAGCCCGCTTCGGGCAAGGCGGATGCCGAGGGGTGTGAGAAGGTAGTGGAAATGGTAGCGGAGGTTGCGTAGGTAAGGGGGATTGCGTAGGTGAAGGCGGAGGGCTGGAATGATGTGGCGGCATGGGGGGAGTGGGATTGTAATGGATGGCATCTACCCACTCGCGGTGTGGTGTTTCCTTGACCGGAGGTGGAGGGGTGTGAGGAGATAAAATAGCGGAGGGCCGACTCGTGGATGGTTGGTATGCGGTGGAGCACATGGAGGTATAGGGGTGTGTGGGAGTGGACGGTCGACTCGTGGAGGGATATAAGGTGGAGGGCTGACTTACGGTGAAGGGCGGAGGGAAAGTGTATGTAGAAGGTGACGGTGGAGGAGACTCATGGTCAAAGGAAACTAGGAGTTGTTGGCTAACGAAGCGGGCTCGATTGTAAAGCTGGTGCCAGGATGTGATATCGTTCAGGGCTAAGATACATCTGAGCTCGGGCGTTGCGTTAGAAATAACCATCTTGATCTGCTCGCCCTCCGGAATATGCCCCGGAACTTGCGCGGCTAGGTGACGCCAGCGGTCGGCAAACGTGGAGAATTCCTCGTCGAGCGTCATCTTCTCTTGGGCGAGATCAACCAAAGAATGTCTGGGCCCAACCTGATCCTGGTACTGCTGAATGAATCTTGCTTGAACGGCTAGAAAATTCATCATCTGCTCTTGCGGTAACGTGAAGAACCAATCCTTGGCCGGACCCTCTAAAGATAGGCCAAACAAATAGGCCATCAAGCGTTGATCATGCTGGAACTGGGCCGACTCATATAAGAACTCCTTCAAATGCACGTAGGGGTCACCGACTCCACCATAGCGACGATAAGCCGGAATCTGTTGACGTGGGGGAAGCTGAAGACCTCGGAATGCAAATGGGATATCCAAAGAAGTTTGAGGACTGATTTGCCGTTGCAATTCATCAAGTTGGCGTTGGGCCTGAGCGATCATCTCCTCGGTAGGAAGAGTCCGAGAAGGATATGGGCCAGCTTGAGCAAGAGATGATGAATTTAGACCAGGATAATGTTGATGGGCCGGATAAGGGGATCCGGCCTGAGAAGAAGGAAAGCCCGCTCTGAGAATTGAGGAATACATGGGCCCGGAAGAATTATGAAGGTGGGAATGAGAATTGATTGGGCCAACAGCAACACGGGCGGGACAAGAAGGCCCGTTAGAAGAATAGGGTCCAATGGAGGAATAAGGAGATGGGCCCGCATGGGAAGAGGAATCCACGCGGGGATAAGAAGATGAGGAGGAAGAAGGGTAATATATAGGAGAAAAATGAAGCTCCATGCGTGAAAATGGAGACTTTATACAGGAAAATCAGGGAAATCCAATGAGGGAAGTGAGGGCTCAAAGGAGGGGGGCTGACTCAATAATGCAAAGAAAAAGAAAAAGAAACATAGGACAATGAGACTAGACAAATGGACACACAGAATGGACTACCCTAAATGGGCCTAACAACAAAACCTATATGGATGATGGGGGATGCAACACAAAATAACACAAGTGGGCTTGGACAAGCCCACACAACACAAACAATATGAAGGATTTCACCCAAGTCAAACAAGTTAATATGGTGGGAAGTATTTTATTGTCAAAGTTTTGGGTGGGCCTTTTAATGATTTGAATTGAGATTAATTCCCTCAAGATAGGTGTCTTATAGGGAATAAGGTCCAAACTTTGGTTTGACTAAGGTTAATTCCTTCACAACGTATGCAAATGCAAGCCTGAGGAGTGGAAAGATACAACCGGCCCGGCGTCTGTGTGAGAATCCACGGCTCGCGGGGACTTACAGAGGTCCCGGATAAGATCACCTAGTCGAGCCCAAGGAATATGGGAGCGAGAGGATCACTTATCGAGGGGGAATGCAACTACAATATGCCAATATGCATGATCCTATGTGCACCGGGGTGCATGCAATTTCTAGCCTAAGTCTAACAAATCAAGACAATCATGAAATCATGCTAACATTACAAAAATGTATGAAAAATGTAAAACAATATGAATAACAATGCTGCAAGACCTAAAATAGGGACAACTAGGCACTAAAAGATAAGAAAAATCATCAAAGGAAAATGTACCCTTGTGTTTGCCCAAAATATGCCTAAGACTAGATGCACAAAATGTAAAAATAGAGGCAACTTTTAAATATGCAAATGATGTCTAAATGATGCAAACTCTATATGTATGGAAAGACAATACAAAGGACAGCACAATGCAACAAAAATCAGCTTAATCCGACATCGGGAGACAAAGTTATGCCCGAATGAACAAGGCCCCTGTGAATCTATCCCAAATCTGCCTAAGACTAGATGCACAAAATACAAAAATAGAGGCAACTTTTAAATATGCAAATGATGTCTAAATGATGTAAATGACCTATGGATGGAAAGACAATACAAAGGACAACACAATGCAATAAGAATCAGCTCAATCCGACATCGGGAGACAAAGTTATGCTCAAATGAATAAGGCCCCTGTGAATAGAAATCCTGCCAGGCCAGAACAGTTAAAAGGTCCCTGGATGACCGTTTATACCCTTTGAGCGGTCTAATGGATGACCGCCCAAGTGTTGGACGGTCTAGGGAGAACCGTTTATCACCCCAGAGGGTTTGGGCGGTCCTGGAGAGGCCGTTTAACGTGTTAGGCGGCCCTACGATAGACCGTGCAACCCTGACAGACCCGAAAATGGACAAAATGATAGAGAAACATGGAGAAGACTATCCAAACATGCATGAACACCGACCCAACATGCAAGAGACTAAAAATATAACGTGATGGGCACTAGGTGTCCCACCGTGATTGCCAAAAAACTGTAGATATAAATGTTTCAATCTATCCCGCCCCGAGCTAAACAATATAACCATGCATATAAGCGTGAAAGTGCATGAAATGGAAAGGGGTGACAATGAATAGAGGAACCAACTGTGATCGCCACCAAGGAATTACAGCACCAAAATGATGAAGAAAGGATGAAGATGGCGCCGTGTACCTTGGAAAATATGGAGGAAGACGCGGCCTAACGGGAAGCCGCTACAACGTGTGATCGCGCTTGAAATGGGATGCGGGGAGCCGATGTGGGTGCACCTCCTCACTTCCTAGCCGGCTAGCAAGCAAGGGCCTCACGTTCTATCAATAGCCTCATGCAAAACAAAGCCACAAACATAAGAGAAAACCCATTAGAAACATGTGTAGCATATGTCCCAAAATGATGAAGTAGCATGAAAGAAAGGGGGAGAACGCACCGGGGGAGGGTTTTTAACCCCTATGAGTGGGTGCAAAAACAAGTTGGAAGTGTTGTGCATGCATAGGATTTGAAATCATAGAATTTGATGGAGAGAATAGAGAGAAAACCGTTGTGCAAAATGGAGAAAAATGCATGAACGTGCCGAAACAGTGCAAAAAAAAATTAAGTGTAAAACTGTGACGATTTATGAAAAGTAGAGGGAGAGAACTAAGCCTAGGTATGAAGAAAGAGAGCCCGGAGAGATGAAAAATGAAGAAGATACTCCCCTCTTCAAGATGAGACCAATGGAGGACGAAGAGGATGCCGGATGACTCCGCCCCGAGCCGACGAAGGGTGCCCCGTCGCACAGGTTCAAGAACTCGTGATGATTTGCAAAAAGTATGGGCGAAGTTAGGAGGGTAAACAAAGATGAAATCCAGCAAATAAGGTATCAAAATGAAGCCTATACTTCCCTCAATAGCCTGGGGTCGAAGGTTTGAGATGACGATTTGGCATGGCTTCGCCCCAAGTTCAAGAAGAGCCCCCCGTCGCGCAGGCGAACTGGGCAGGTTTATATAGAAAAAAGGTGAAAACCCTAACTTTCTGCCACGATTCCAGAAGATAGAGTCCACAAAATCTCGAGATCTATGGATCAATCTCGAGATAATAGATAGGATAAGACATAGGAACAAACGGGACTCTTTTTGGTGGAAGGATATGGAAGATAGAGTCCATGGAAGGTGGCCCCGGAGCCTAATCTGCAGGGTTTTTGTTGCACGAAAAGAAGAAAAACCTGATATTGCGGCCAAGATTCCTGGAGATATAGTCAATTAAAAATCGTGCTCCATATACCAAATTCAAGATAATACAAAGGGGAAGACACAGCAACAAACGGGGCTCAATTTAGTAGAGTATTCTAGAAGATAGAGCCCTAACAAGGAGGCCCCGTTGCACAGGTTTCGGCCTTAGAATCCAGCGGCGAAGAAGATGGAGTTCAGGACTTTTTGGACTCTCTGGTAGATGGACGGTCGCATGATAGACCGTTCATTGCATTGGGCGGTCTAGCTATAGACCGTCCAGTCTTGGGGGTGACCGGGGAACTTTTCGCACAAAAAAGAGATAAACGATCATCCACGGACCGTTTTTCGAGTCAGGCGGTCTTAAGAAGACCGTTTTATGACATTTTAAAAATAATAAAAATAAAATAAAAAATAAAAAAAATTAAAAAAAGTTACTGTTCATGGGCGGTCAACTGTTGACCGTTTTACTGTTGGACGGTCAACTTGTGACCGTTCAACTCAAGGAACGGTCAACTGTTGACCGTTTAGCTGCCAGGCTCGCGCGACTTTAGAAATTGAAGCGTATCTTGAAAATGGTGTAGAATTAGAAAAAGTGGTAAACAATGAAATTGTAGATAACTTAAAAATGAACAACTTTAATGAAGAAAGTAAGATGAGAAAATGATTAGAAGAGAGAGAAAATGGGGCTAGAACAGAGAGAGAAAATACCGAGACATAGGTGAATAGTGCAGTCTGCCGGAAAAACGTAAATAACTTGAAATAGGTGCAGAACTGGCCAATGACGTAGAAGAAGGAATTGTAGGGATTTGAAAGATGAATAACTTTTGTGAAAGACATATTTTGAAAAGAGGAAAGGAAGGGGTGAAAAAGGAAATTTTTCAAAACTGCGCAGCGAAAGGGAGCTGAATGCTTGAGGGAAGCCGGCCTAAATGGGCCGTAAGTTGACTTTGAAGGCCGGAAGGTGACAAGATAGGCTCCAGGGCTCCATGAAATAATGATCTCCAAGGCTCAAATAGAATGGAATAATGAAATGGACTCGAAATTCATCCAAGGAAGGGTCCAAAATAATGGGTAATTCGGGGCATCAAAATGATGAATAAGAGAAATGACTCAACTTGCAAGCTAAAAATGGGTGTCAACATCTTGTTCTCCATAAGTATTGAACAAAGGGGGAGCTTAAGAATTAGCAATTCTGTTCAGAATGCATTGTAAATAATTTATGCTTGCATCATTCTGTTGTCTCATGCACTCCAATGCATGTCATGTTAAAGGGACACAACAATGCATAATCAATTGGCAGCATCTCCATTGCATTGTGTATTCATTCATGTCATAGGCTGCACATTCCATTGCCAACCCATGCAAGTGTTGAGGGGGAGTCAACATCCAACCCCGTCTGCATCACTGCACATTCTTGTTGACATCATGCATAGACATCATGTTCTTATGGAGAGCTTGTCCAGCCTTGTAAAGTCTGTTAAAAATCTCTTGTTGGTCTTATCTTACCCATTCCAGACTGAGTTCAATGCATACCCTCAGGGGGAGTGTTCTCTATACATACTTGCTCTAGTTGATGCTCTCCACTCATACAATTCTCTCTGCTTGAACCAAACCACAGTGGCTGATATCTATTTATGGTTCACCTTAGATTTGAATTGCCTTGAACTTCTTGGAGGATCTTCTATCTGTTTTTAAGCTTGCTAATCAGAGTAAATCATTTAGAAGAATCTTCTTTTATAGAGTTTTATGACTACCTTGAACATGAAAGCCTTTGGTTTAAAATTAATGAATTCTTGAGCCTCGATGTTTAATGGTCTTTGAAAATGTTTGTGTTCGGGCTTAATAGACTTTAACTAGCTTGTCACGTTTTGACATGTTATGTCTTCTTGAATATGAAAGTTTATCCTTAGTACTAAGGCATCTTTGATTGAGAACTTCAGTCTAGTATTATTTTTAAACATTTGTCAAAACTGAAGATTTCTAAAATGGGGCTACAATGAAAGCAATGAACTAGCCTTGCTGAGTAACTGGAGATATTAGCGTCTGATAAATGTATATCCTTATGCAAAAAGGTGTGTGCTAAGTTCAGTTCTCTATGGCAGAGCAATGACATTGGATTCACCAATAAATTGAGTTCTTTCACCAAAGAAGTGGAGTGGACCGTGTCATGAAGTGCCATGCTAACTCTGTTCTAATTTGAGACAAAATTGTGAGCTACACTAAGTAACTGAGGGTGCTGGCGTCTAAACAATGTGTACCCTCACGTCAAAAGGTTCTTGCTACACTTGATTACTCATAAAAATGATAATTGTTAATGCCCAACAATGGTTTGAAAAGAAAAATCTGAATGTGTAGCACTCATGAATAAAATCAGAGACATCTAAGTGTTTAGCCTCAATACTTGTAGTAATTACTCTCAAGGGAGCCAATGGAATTGAATGACTAAGTTGAGAGGAGGTTAACGTGGTTTTAGTATGAATTTTTGGTTCACTTCTATTAATCTTGAATGCATATGTTTTTAAGTGTTATTATTGAGAAGCTCAGAATTCATTAGCATTAAACCAATCTAAATTTAAAGGTTACTTCATTAGCATTCTATAACTGGAGATTCTGAAAAATCTATAACTCTGCATTTATGTACTTGGTTTCAGATTAAAGAACCTCTATCTTTTCTTAAGACAAGTTGTCTTTTGATACTCCTTGGTGTTTGCCCTCTCTGAACCAATTTGCATAATTCATACAGTGTCATCATTTGGTATCAGATTTTCAATGTAGTTGGTTTCAACTCTTCATGCACATGGGTGGTTTGCATTCTTCACTTCCATGCATTGCATAGAAAACCCTAAAAATCTGAAAACCAGAAAACCTGTAAAAAGCTGAAAAAACATGAAAACCAAATTTATGATGTGGCTGCAGCATTACGCTCGAATTGCATCATGTTGATATGATAACATCTCCTGCATCTAATTGCCTCTCATGTCTCAGTTCATGTTGCTCTTGATTCATGATCTGCCCCTGCCATGCCAAGGCACATAACCTTGTACTATAATTGTTCATCAACAATTGGTATCAGTCCTATCATTGGCATTCCAGTATTGGTTGTCTTTACTTGTCAACTTTAATAAGTGTACAACCATTGGCATGTATTTCCACATCAATTTCTAAAAAACTGGATAAGGATAGTTGCTTGCAATAACGATTATCTTCACTCCTTTCATTCCTTACTGTGCTACATTTCCTTTAACTACTTTCTTTGGATGATGTCAAAGGGGGAGAGTATCATGTGAGTCTTTATTTAAGGAGTGTTTTATGTATTGCCAAAGGGGGAGATGTCTTGATGGGTCATCGTCTGTTTAATGATTCTATCATTTAAGTGACTCACAATGTCGCATAGTTGCCATCATCAAAAAGGGGAAGAATGTTGGATGTCACGTCCCGAGCCTTTATTACAGCGGAAGACTAGCTCGAGGAACAAGAACAGCCGGCATGGTAAGCCTCTTGCAAGTAAGAACGATTAGAGCGCATGATAATCACACATAAGAATAATGCAATTGCACAATAATTAACTCAAACTCCAACTCATTTCATTAATAATCAAATATTCAAATACAACCACTAATTCAACTTTCATCATACTAGACTCAAGAATAAAAAAATTACATAGACTCAATCTAAACAATGTAGACTTTCTTAAGTCTCCACTCGTTCTTCATTCACTCTCGGATCTGCTACTTGAATATTCCGAATCTGAACCCGACTCACTTCCATTTCCTAAAAAGATTGGAAATAGGTAATGAGCACACTTGCCCAGTAGGTATCTTCGCATCAACATGAAGGCACTATTAAAATAATTAACCTTTTAGCTCTAAGGAATAAGGTAAAATCATGCAAATGCGATAAATCACAAGAATCCAAAGTAACAAGATGATCATGTAAGATAGAATGAACAAGTATGAACTAGGAAGAACGTAACAAGAACATGATATGGCCTTTTCATGATCAAGAATGTACTAGCAAGCCACATAATCATCACACCAGTATCTTTTGCTTATGAGCAAGTACTTGGTGAATTTCTGTGGAACATCAAGCAAGAAAGTCATGTACAAGTATCAGTCGTGCTCGTGGATTTTCACTTATTTATAAAGAAAGTACTCCCAGCGCAATGCGACGCCAGTAGCATCATACCCTATGGTTTATAATAGTATGTTTCCGGCAATCAGTCGAGGGGACTAGTATAGAGCCCTTGAACACAATTAGTGCTCGATCGCATATTCAAGTACAAATCAAGCTATTTCCACGTTTCAAGTAATTAAATATGGCCAATTTAAAGTAGCAAGTTCAATAAATAGTAATCAATGAATGAATGCTTCAATTAATGAACATAAGAGATCGAGAATGATTTAAGATGATGTTATGCTCATGGAAATAATTTGGCAGCATAACGGTACATTTATTATCATTCATAATTTTGAGTTAAGTATCTTAGACAATATGACAAGTCCTAGACCATCAATACTCCATCTAGGAACTTTAGAATATTAACCCTTTGGTCAAACCTCGAGTTAATGTATGCAAGAACTGTGACGGTCTAATATTGGGCCGTTACATGAACATAACGCTCTAGTATTAGGCCGTTACAATGGGCTGAATCCAGAATAAAATAGATATGGACTCAAACAATGTGACGGTCACATATTGGACTGTTATATGAGCCTGACGGTCGAACACCGGTCCGTTAGGTGAGCCTGACGGGCTAGTGCAGGTCCGTTATAAGACTTAAAACTTCGGTTTTGTGCTTTTCTAGACAAATGGGCTTTAATTGTACAACCAACCCAGCGTCCTAGTGGGAATCCCAAGCTCACGGAGAATTACGGAGGCCTTGAAACAAGATTTCCTAGTCCATTGGAAGGAATATCCAATAGAGAGGTCCTCATGTTCAAGAATATGTTCCTATAGTGCAATAAGTGTAACTAATGGACATATACCGGGATATATGCCATGTACTTAAAGAAAATGACTCTATAGATGGAGAGAGAATGTGTAACGGTGTGAAACCATGATAAAACTCCGTCAATACAATACTTAAATGCATAGTCTAATTCAAAACTATAGAGTTTTAGGCAATGAAACTAACATATGCTTTAAAATAACTCAAAGTGTTTAGAACATGAACCTATTAATAAACCCCAAGTCATGAAATAAGGTTAAAACTTAGATAACTAGGCTTATTTATAAGTAAGTTTGACTGCCCTCAGTCCTATCTCAGGTTGACAGAAAACAGCACTCTGACGGTCTAGTATGGGCGCGTTACAGGGCTGTGACAGTTTATCGGGGGGCCGTTACAGTATTGTAACGCACTTACTTTGGTACGTCCGAGACAACCGAGGAATTGAGATATAACAGAGGATGTGACAGCTGATCGTAAGACCGTTACAATCGCCTGACGGTCCTACGTTAATCCGTCAGAGATTCTTCTGACGAAAAAGATAAGGAACTATGTCCCATGCAAGAAAAATCACAATAACAAACTATTCTAGCCATGATAACAAGGTAAAAGCCATCTAGATGCATAGGATTCAGTGAATCAACAAGATAGTACCTTTTTATTTTCCATTAAGGCTAAATATATGCATGTATGCATGTCCCTACTTAAGCATGAAATTCATGATCTATAGTGCAAATAATCAAGCAAAACCAGAGGACTTTTATCCCTAACATGTTGTTCTTGCCGTTCATGAGATAACCTACCTCTTAACCGGGCTTTAAAGCTTCTAATTTGGTCTTCAAGACACGCCCTAGTTTTTCCCTTCCAGAGATTTTTCAGCAACTTCACGTCACTCTAACTCCTCAGTCTCTTGACCTAAAGGGGTGAAATTTGGAGGGTAAGAAGATTAATCTAAGGGGAACAAAAAGTTCCAAAGCAACGAATTCTAATTACCTCGTTTGGGCATCCTAATTCCTTGATCTTCAGTGGTCCTTTGCTTTGAATCTTGGGTTGCTATAACAGAATCAGCGACTTTAGAAGTCTTTATCTCCTTGGTTACTTGATCTCCTAACATGAAATTTTGAGAGTTGTTAGACCTTAGTATTGGAAGTAAAAAGTTCCAAAGAACTTACCCGAAATTCTATCTCCGTACCTTGATTCTTCACGAGTCAAAAGTAAGGGTCGCTCAATTCAGAATTAGGTTCTATTTATAGAGTTTTGGCTAGGGTTCAAGGATTTGAATGACTTTAGAGTCCTTAATTGGCTAAAACCTAATCTCTAAGAGCCCTTAGCAATGTTATAAGTCTTCTCAAATTGGTCTCTAGCCAAGAGAATCCCAAAGTTCTAATCTTTTTGCAAGTTCTTCAACTTACGGAGTCAACAGGGTGTAACGGTCGTGTCTAGGTGCATTACAGTCATGTGGCGGTCGCACGATAGACCGCTACATCCAGCGTGTGCAGAATTCCACCTAATTTAAACTCTTTTATTGTTTATCCTTATAATTATCTAAATAATGGATAATTATCCTTTAAAATCCGTGAATAGACTAAATAACCTTCTAGATTATGGGCCTATCTTAATGGGCTTGGTCTTTTAACCATTTGGGTCTTAAATTAAATAGGCTAGGCTAATTGTTTAATACTATTGGGCCTTATAACCCCTTTATTAATTCAATAGTCCATTTATTAATTTATTTAGCCCTTATAAATCTCAGAAAATTCCATAAATAATCTAAAAATTATTATATATAAATTTTGGGGCACTACACCCTCCCCCACTTAGAAGAATTTGGTCCCCAAATTTAATACATGGATGGAGAGTGTACTTACAGTTGAATAGTTCCAGAAATTTTTTCCGCATGACTACTTCCGTTTCCCATGTTGCTTCATATCGCTATGTTTTCTTCCATTGTATCTTGACCATAAGAATAACTTTATTCCTTAGTTGACGTACCTCCCGTTCCAGAATCTTTATTGGTGTTTGCTCGTATGTCATATCCTTCTGGATCTCCAAATTATCATAAGTGATAACATGGTTAGGATCATATACATACTTTTTTAGCATAGAGACGTGGAATACGTTATGAACTCTTGCTAATTGTGGAGGTAAAGCCAGTCTATAAGCCACCTCACCGACCCATTCAAGAATTTCAAATGGGCCAATGAACCTTGGAGTTAGCTTTCCTTTAATGCCAAATCTTCGAATACCATGGCCTAGAGAAACTTTCAGACATACATGATCTCCTACCTGAAACTCCAAGTCACGTCTTCGATTGTCAACATAAGATTTCTGCCTATCTTGCACCATCTTCATTCTTTCTTGAATGAGCTTGATCTTCTCTGAAGAATCCCTGATAATGTCGGGGCCTATAAATTGCTTTTCCCCTGTCTCACTCCAACATATTGGTGATCTACAGCTTTTTCCATATAAAGCTTCAAAGGGTGCCATCTGTATGCTGGCCTGATAACTGTTGTTATATGCAAATTCTACCAGAGGCAAGTGATCATGCCAACTTCCCCCAAAATCGATAGTACAAGCTCTGAGCATATCTTCTACTACCTGATTTGTTCTTTCCGTCTGACCATCAGTTTGAGGATGAAAGGCTGTGCGAAAGTTCAATCTAGTCCCTAGTGAATGTTGTAGACCCTTCCAGAACTGCGATGTGAATCGAGAATCTCTATCAGATATAATAGTGATAGGGACACCATGTAATTTAATAATTTCTTTTATGTATAATGCTGCTAGAATATCCACAGACCATCGACTTTTTATGGGTAGAAAATGTGCAGATTTAGTCAAGCGGTCTATGATTACCCATATACCATCGTGTCCTCCTTTGGTCTTAGGTAAACCCATAATGAAATCCATCCCTATACTTTCTCATTTTCATTCGAGAATATTCAAAGGATGTAATTTACATGTCGGCTTAAAATGTTCTGCTTTTACTTGTTGGCAGGTGAGACAACGGGACACGAAATTAGGTATTTCTCTCTTCATATTGGGCCACCAGAAGTTTCTTTTAAGATCTTGATACATCTTTGTACCACCTGGGTGAATGGTGTACTTGGAATTATGTGCTTCTTCTAGGATCAATTTCTTCGTATCCTCGTGATCCGGTACACACACTCGGCCCTTGAATAGCAACTTTCCATCATTGGTAATAGAGAAATCCGGCCTCTGATCTATGTTAGCTTTAATCTCTAGTAACGCGGGATCATCATTTTGCAGCTTGACCAGATCCTCTATCAATGTAGGTTGAGCTCGGATATTAGCTATGAAACAATCTTCTTCCTTCCTGTCAATATCTAGGTTCAATTGTGCAAATTGAGGAATAAGATTAGTCATACTAATCATAAGACTTGATAGCATTCCCATTGGTTTTCTGCTGAGTGCATCTGCTACAGCATTCGCCTTGCTAGGATGATATTGAATAGCAAAATCAAAGTCTTTGAGATATTCTAACCATCTCCTCTGTCTCATATTTAGTTCCTTTTGAGAGAATAAGTATTTCAAGCTTTTGTGGTCCGAGTAGACCGTGAACTTCTCTCCATAGAGATAATGGCGCCAAATTTTTAAGGCGAAAATAACAGCTGTCAATTCCAAATCATGCACGGGATAATTTTCCTCGTGACGTTTCAATTGTCTTGAAGAATAACAGATTACCTTTCCATCTTACATGAGGACACACCCTAAGCCAATACCAGACGCATCCGTATATACTTCGAATCCACCACCTTCCACTGGTAGTGATAGAATAGGAGCTGTAGTAAGATGGTTCTTAAGAGTTTGAAAACTCTTTTCACATTCATCTAACCAGACAAAAGGATTTTCTTTTCTTGTGAGTCTAGTTAAAGGAACTGCAATCTTTGAGAAGTCCTTAATGAACCTTCTATAATAACCAGCTAGACCCAGAAAGCTTCGTACTTCTGATACAGTCGTTGGCCGGCTCCAATTTCTGACAGCTTCGACTTTCGAAGGATCCACAGCGATACCTTCCTTTGAAATAATGTGGCCTAGGAATGAAACTTCCTTGAGCCAGAATTCACATTTGTTAAGCTTGGCATAAAGTTTATGTTCTCTAAGTGTTTGCAAAGCTATCCTCAAATGTTCTTCATGTTCCTCTTTTGTCTTGGAATATATCAAGATGTCATCGATGAAGACGACGATGAATTGGTCCAGATATGGTTGAAAAACATTGTTCATAAGTTGCATAAATGCTGCTGGGGCATTAGTTAACCCGAACGGCATTACTACGAATTCGTAGTGGCCATAACGACTTCGAAAAGTCATTTTATAAATGTCTTCTTCTTTAATTCTAAGCTGATGATAACCTGATCTGAGGTCTATCTTGGAGAAATATTCTGCTCCCGAAAGCTGATCGAAGAGCTCATCAATACGCGGCAACGGATACTTATTTTTGATTGTAAGTTGATTCAGTCGCCGGTAGTCTATGCATAACCTGAGAGAGCCATCCTTCTTCTTGACAAATAGCACCGGCGCACCCCAAGGGGATGTGCTAGGTCTAATGAAGCCCTTATCTAGTAGTTCCTACAACTGCCTCTTTAGTTCCTTAAGTTCCGTGGGGGACATCCTGTAAGGGGCTATAGAAACAGGTGCTGCTCCTGGAATGAGTTCAATAGTGAAGTTCACTTCCCTCTCGGGTGGTAAACTGGGTAATTCGGATGGGAATACATCGGGGAATTCATTTACAGTGGGAATGTCTGCTAGGATAATCTCCTTGGATTTGGTAACAATGACAGAAGCAAGAAAAGCTTCACATCCTTGCGAGATGAGTTTGCAAGCGTGAAGAGAAGATATGATAGTGGATGTTTCTTGTATTTGATGCCAAGGAAAGAGAATCTTGGAAGACCTGATTTTCGGAATGATATAATCCTATTTCTGCAATTGATATAAGCATCATGATCTACAAGCCAATCTACCCCTAAAATGACATCATAACCTTTCATGTCAAGGCATACTAAGTTTGCGGGGAGATTATGACCTTCTACTATCACTTCGCTATCAGGGTAATAGTCGGTAAGCTTTGTTCCAGAACCTAAGGGTGTGGTAATAGCAAGATCTGAAGGTAAGGGAACTAATGCAATTGGTAATGTTTTTGCAAAAGTAGTGGAGATAAAAGAATGAGAGGCACCAGTATCAAATAGCACAAATGCAGGATGAGAACAAATTTGAAGAGTACCTTCCATAAGTCCACCATCCTTGGGTGCTTCCTCTTCTTCTAGAACGGCATTGAGGCGAGCCTGCCTCCTGCGTCCACCGCCGGATGATTGATCCTTCATAAGGGGGCAACCCGGCATGCGATGCTCCCTGCTTCCAAAGCGTAGACAAGTACCAAGGCGCTTCCAGCATTCTTCAGCCGAATGGCTGAACTTCTCGCAAAATGTGCACGCTATGGCAACTTGCTCTTTATAATCTTTGGCTTTCTTATTTTTCTGGGAACTTCCACCATTTCCATTCTTGGATCTTTTCTTACTATCACGGCTTTTGTGAGGTTCCGTGATGCTGAATTTTTCTTTCTTATAATGCCGATCTGATCGTCGGCTAGACTCTTCTCCTTTTCCTTTCAATTTCTCGACCTTTTCTAAGGTCCTTTCACATAAGTATGCCCGTTGAACCATCTCTGCATAAGTACAGATATTTTGGATCTCGAGCTGCTAAATAAAATTGGGTCATAACCCGTCCATAAACTGATTTGCCTTCAATAGATCGGTACTGATTAGATGCGGTGCATAAGGTGCTAGCCTTGAGAATTGCAGTTCATATTCTGCCACTGTCATCATTCCTTGTCGAAGAGAGGCGAACTCCATAGCCTTTCTTTCTTTCACATGCTCAGAAAAATATTTAGCACTGAACAAAGTGAGAAAGCCATCCCATGTATGAGGTGCATCGGTCGGAGGTGCCGGAACCGACTTCCACCATGTACGGGCATCCTTGTTGAGTTGGAAAGTTGCAAGACGCACCTTCTCTTGATCGGTGCATTGGATGACGTCAAATATACGGTTCATCTCGTCAATCAATTCTCTGCTTCGTCCGGATTAGAAGAACCATAGAAACGCGGAGGGTTTAAACTCCAGAAATTGAGATGTAAGTCGCCAGCCCTTGCCCCTGCGCCTGCCTGGGCCATAGTTTGCAATGCCTGAGTGAGGCCGGCAACTGTTTGTTGCATGCCATCCCAATCTACGCGATGAGCCATTGTAATAATGGGTACCTGAGAGAAATACAACAACTTGTTATTTCTCGTGGAATTGGAAGAAAATTAATCTTAAAGCTAATTAACTATCTTATCCTGGGCTCTACCCAATTCTCACATGGGTAGGGAAATTTCTTCTTTAGTTCATAGGTAGGGGTCCTTAAACCTTGGGCTTATCCTATGACATGATTCTTCTCCCTAAGTCCTGAGACTTAGTCTCTGATACCAACTTAACTGTCACGCCCCGAGTCTTTATTACAGCGGAAGACTAGCTCGAGAAACGTGAACAGTCGACATGGTAAGTCTCTTGCAAGCAAGAACGATCAGAGCGCAAGACAATCACACATAAGAATAATGCAATTGCACAATAATTAACTCAAACTCCAACTCATTTCATTAATAATCAAATATTCAAATACAACCACTAATTCAACTTTCATCATACTAGACTCATGAATAAGAAAATTACATAGACTCAATCTAAACAATGTAGACTTTCCTAAGTCTCCACTCGTTCTTCATTCACTCTCGGATCCGCTACTTAAATATTCCGAATCCGAACCCGACTCACTTCCATTTCCTGAAAAGATTGGAAATAGGTAATGAGCACACTTGCCCAGTAGGTATCTTTGCATCAACATGAAGGCACTATTAAAGTAATTAACCTTTTAGCTCTAAGGAATAAGGTAAAATCATGCAAATGCGATAAATCACAAGAATCCAAAGTAACAAGATGATCATGTAAGATAGAATGAACAAGTATGAACTAGGAAGAATGTAACAAGAACATGATATGGCCTTTTCATGATCAAGAATGTATCGAGAATATACTAGCAAGCCACATAATCATCACACCAGCATCTTTTCCTTATGAGCAAGTACTTGGTAAATTTCTGTGGAACATCAAGCAAGAAAGTCATGTACAAGTATCAGTCGTGCTCGTAGATTTTCACTTATTTATAAAGAAAGTACTCCCAGAGTAATGCGACGCCAGTAGCATCATACCCCATGGTTTATAATAGTATGTTTCCGACAATCAGTTGAGGGGACTAGCATAGAGCCCTTGAACACAATCAGTGCTCGATCGCATATTCAAGTATAAATCAAGCTATTTCCACGTTTCAAGCAATAAAATATGGCTAATTTAGAGTAGCAAGTTCAATAAATAGTAATGAATGAACGAATGCTTTAATTAATGAACATAAAAGATCGAGAATGATTTAAGATGATGTTATGCTCATGGAAATAATTTGGCAGCATAACGGTACATTTATTATCATTCATAATTTTGAGTTAATTATCTTAGACAATATGGCAAGTCCTAGACCATCAATACTCCATCTAGGAACTTTAGAATATCAGCCATTTGGTCAAACCCTGGGTTAATGCATGCAAGAACTGTGACGGTCTAATACTGAGCCGTTACATGAACATAACGCTCTAGTATTGGGCCGTTACAATGGGCTGAATCTAGAATAAAATAGATATGGACTCAAACAATGTGACGGTCACATATTAGACCGTTATATGAGCCTGACGGTCGAACACCGGTCCGTTAGGTGAGCCTGACGGGCTAGTGCTGGTCTGTTATAAGACTTAAAACTTCGGTTTTATGCTTTTCTAGACAAATGGATTTTAATGGTACAACCAACTCAGCGTCATAGTGGGAATCCCAGGCTCGTGGAGAATTACGGAGGCCTTGAAATAAGATTTCCTAGTCCATTGGAAGGAATATCCAATAGAGAGGTCCTCATGTTCAAGAATATGTTCCTATAGTGCAATAAGTGTAACTAATGAACATATACCGAGATATATGCCATGTACTTAAAGAAAATGACTCTATAGATGGAGAGAGAATGTGTAACGGTGTGAAACCATGATAAAACTCCGTCAATACAATACTTAAAAGCGTAGTCTAATTCAAAACTATAGAGTTTTAGACAATGAAACTAACATATGCTTTAAAATAATTCAAAGTGTTTAGAACATGAATCTATTAATAAACCCCAAGTCATGAAATAAGGTTAAAACTTAGATAACTAGGCTTATTTATAAGTAAGTTTGACTGTCCTCAGTCCTATCTCGGGTTGATAGAAAACAGCACTCTGACGGTCTAGTATGGGCGCGTCACAGGGCTGTGACGGTTTATCGGGGGGCCGTTACAGTATTGTAACACACTTACTTTGGTCCGTTAGAGACAACCGAGGAATTGAGATATAACAGAGGATGTGACGGCTGATCGTAAGACCGTTACAATTGCCTGACGGTCCTACGTTAATCCGTCAGAGATTCTGCTGACGAAAAAGATAAGGAACTATGTCCCATGCAAAAAAAATCACAATAACAAACTATTCTAGCCATGTTAACAAGGTAAAGGCCATCTAGATGCATAGGATTCAGTGAATCAACAAGATAGTACCTTTTTATTTTCATTTAGGCTAAAGATATGCATGTATGCATGTCCCTACTTAAGCATGAAATTCATGATCTATAGTGCAAATAATCAAGCAAAACCAGAGGGCTTTTATCCCTAACATGTTATTCTTGCCGTTAATGAGATAACCTACCTCTTAACTGGGCTTTAAAGCTTCTAATTTGGTCTTCAAGACACGCCCTAGTTCTTCCCTTCCTGAGATTTTTCAGCAACTTCACGTCGCTCTAACTCCTCAGTCTCTTGACCTAAAGGGGTGAAATTTGGAGGGTAAGAAGATTAATCTAAGGGGGAAAAAAGTTCTAAAGCAACAAATTCTAATTACCTCGTTTGGGCATCCTAATTCCTTGATCTTCAGTGGTCCTTTGCTCTGAATCCTGGGTTACTATGACAGAATCAGCGACTTTAGAAGCCTTTATCTCCTTGGTTACTTGATCTCCTAACATGAAATTTTGAGAGTTGTTCCCGAAATTCTATCTTTTTACCTTGATTCTTCACGAGCCAAAAGTAAGGGTCGCTCAGTTCAGAACTGGATTCTATTTATAGAGTTTTGGCTAGGGTTCAAGGATTTGAACGACTTTAGAGTCCTTAATTGGCTAAAACCTAATCTCTAAGAGTCCTTAGCAATGTTATAAGTCTTCCCAAATTTGTCTCTTACCAAGAGAATCACAAAGTTCCAATCTTTTTGCAAGTTCTTCAACTTACGGAGTCAGTAGGGTGTAACGGTCATGTCTAGGTGCGTTACAGTCATGTGGCAGTCGCACGATAGACCACTACATCCAGCGTGTGCAGAATTCCACCTAATTCAAACTCTTTTATTGTTTATCCTTATAATTATCTAAATAAGGAATAATTATCCTTTAAATTTCGTGAATAGACTAAATAACCTTCTAGATTATGGGCCTATCTTAATGGGCTTGGTCTTTTAACCATTTGGGTCTTAAATTAAATAGGCTAGGCTAATTATTTAATACTATTGGGCCTTATAACCTATTTATTAATTCAATAATCCATTTATTAATTTATTTAGCCTTTATAAATCTTAAAAAATTCCATAAATAATCCAGAAATTATTATATATAAATTTTGGGGCACTACATTGGATATATGTTGTTTTGATGATATCTAACTATGAGTTTTGATGATGTCTAACCATGACTCATTTGTGAGTCTTAATTGCTCTTGATGATCCCACCATGTATAAGGTTCAGGCCAAGTTACAAATGCACAAAAATCGAGACAATTGAGAGCATAGAAATCAAGGTTAGAGGTTGCACAAAAATCAAGGCAGATCTCACCAAAGGTCATTGCTCCAAGATGCAAGAAAGAATTGGCAAGAAAGATTGGTTCATCACAGCCTTGCAGAGATGTGCATCGACCTTGTTCTGAACGTGCACAGACCCATGTGCCTCAGACAGAGAGGTGCATCGACCTCATAGCTCTACTACACAAACCTGGTTCATCAGTTGCATCGACCTCTATATGAGAAGACTTCTATATGTGCACATACTTGGTTATGTTAAAAGCAATGTGCACAGACCTTTACTAAAGAAAGGTCACATGTGCACCGACCTTAGTTTTCATGTGCACTGACCTCAACTGAGGCAGTTCCTAATGTGCACCAACCTTACTGAAGAAAGGTGACATGTGCACCGACCTTAGTTATTAATGTGCACCGACCACAATGAAGAAATCTCTCAAGTACACCGACCTTACTGAAGAAAGGCAACATGTGCACCGACCTTAGTCCTCATGTGCACCGACCTCAATGAAGGAATTTCTCATGTGCACCGACCTTGTTCTTCATGTGCACCGACCTTACTGAAGAAAGATCTTCATGTGCACCGACCTCAATGAAGAAAGTCTTCATGTGCACCGACCTAGTTCTTCATGTGCACCGACCCTGTTCTTCATGCCAAGCCAGCTGCATCGACCTCAATGAAGAAACTCCTCAAATGTTCAGTGACCTTATAAGTCATGCCAAGCCAGCTGCACCGACCTCAATGAAGAAACTCCTCAAATGTGCATCGACCTTATAAGTCATGCTAAGCAAGCTGCACTGACCTCATGAAGAAACTCTTCATATGTGCATCAACGCATCTTGGCTCCCAGGGGCTGTTTTAGCAAACCTGCAGCTTTTTCAGAGAAGGATCCAGAGACCAAAAATAGGAACCGCAAATGCCCAGAATCACATCTTTTGTGGTCTGGAAGAGTTTCCTAGGACTGACCACTGTCCCTCTCCATCATGAGGCTACAGAACATCTTTTGAGAAGGCAGATCTGTCAGGTATCATTTGTGGGAAAGGTCAGCTTTCCATGGCACTCTACTTTTTGACTATAGCCAATCAAATTATTGTCTATGCAAGAACCTGGCAGAAGTTCAGATCTGGAAAAAGGCTAGTCTATCTCCATGGCTAAATGGGAAAAAGGTATTTGGTCAAAGAACCTTCTTGTTTAATTGTTTATTTTGACCTAACAAATAATGTTTATAAGACTCCAAGCGAAGGAAAAGGCTCCTTGGGCAGTCAACTGTCCTTGTCATCATTGGCTTTCCATATCAATACTTTTGGTCAATGAAAAAGTTAGGGACCAAATGTACGAAAGGTCACATCCCATGGAAGCCACCTTTTTGCCACCATCCAATCAGAATTGTTGTTCCAGAGATCTCACAGGACAGAAGGACGCCCTTGGTGATGCCAGCCAATGGAAGACAAGATTCTGCAGATTTTCCTTGGGAGCTGTTGCACCAAATTTATTTGGAGGGAAAATTTTCTGCTAGAAGGATTTCTTACGTCTATAAAAGGGGCAGCCCGTGTATGTTGATGTTGCTGCTAAAGCCGATGTCTAGGAAAAGAATCTGCGTGAGCCTTCAAGAGAGAATCTGTGAAAGAAAAAAAAGAAAAAGAGCAGCCCAGTCTTGGTCCGAAACCGACTAGTGCTTATAGAAAGAGACAAGAGAGAGCAGAAGAAAAAGAGAAGCCAAGAGGGGAGTGCATCCCTTCTCATGTCCAGACTGAGCCTAAGAAGAAACCAGATCGGACGTGTGTCCAGATCTGTCCAAAGGTGCTTCAAGAGCAAAATCTGAAGCCACCGTCTGATTATCCTTTTTTGATTGTGCATTTCCTTGCCTCATCTTCATATCAGGAAAGTTGTTTTTCTACTGCACTTGCAGTGTTTTCTTTTGTGTTTTTACGTTTGTCTCATTTCATCTTGAACTGCCCCTACCGGTTAGTGTGTAGGAAGACAGACAGAGGTGTGATCCGGTCTGTGGAGATTCGCCCCTACCGGTTTGTGTGTAGGAAGACAGACAGAGGGGTGCTCCAGTCTGTGGAGAACCGTCCCTACCGATTTGTGTGTAGGAAGACAGACAGAGGGGTGCTCCAGTCTGTGGAGAACCGTCCCTACCGGTTTGTGTGTAGGAAGACAGACAGAGGGTTCTCTGTTCTGTGGCCTGGGGCGTCGTCCCCGTGTGGAGCTGCGTTTGCAGCCTGTGGTAAAGCCTCACCAGGTTTGGTGAGGGGTGGACGTAGGTTGCGGGTTTGCAACCGAACCATCTTAAAAATCCCTGTGTAGTGGATTGTTTGTGTGCGATTGCTCATTATCCTTCACCCCCATTCACAAGTTCGCAGGTTGATTAAACGCATGCTATCTTGTTGAACCGCATGTGCTTAAGTGTGTAGCAACTTCACCACTTAACACTAAGTTTCTGCAGCTCCCTCTTTAGCTGTTCCTACTAATTCCGATGTGTAGTATGTCTAAGCATCTCATGTGCATTATAGCACTTGACTATTCGTTGATGTGTTAAGTTTTTAATTGGGCATAGTTTTAGAAAGGATCTATTCAACCCCCCTTCTAGATCCTGTTGCACCCTATCGGACGTAACAAATGCAACTTCAGTTTTCTTTTGTTTGTGTTTCACGAAAATTCAGTTTTATTTCTCATTCATCTTCCATTTCATCTTCAGTAAATTTTCTTTGTTACATGGGCGGGGGCCAAACGGCCTACAACAGGCGCAGATCTGCTAAAATTTGACCTTCAACAGACATTGGGCATCTTCTCTTGGCTTTTTAATTCCTTTGATTCGTTTGTTCTTTTGTTTCTTGATGCACATCATGTGTTTGGAGAAATGCATGCACGGGGAAGGGGGCAGGGACTGCCTACTGCCAGGGAAAAATCAACAGACCAGGGGTCTGCTGGTCTACCAGAGCAGCAAGCTCCTCCATTCTTTGGTCTCCCATCTTTCATGCTTCTTTTGGTTTTCATCTTCACATCTCATTTACTTTTTTGTGTGGAATAACTTCATTCAATGCATTTTTTTATTGCAAAAGAAGGATTTTTTTTTTATTGCAAAAGAGGGAGAGGGCAGCATGCTCATGCTCATGCAATTGTCTGAAAATCTGGTATGAACCAGTATGCATATGCAACGCTTGATAGTTTTTTCATGAAAACATGGATATGCCACATCTATCATATGCATGCCATGACCCTTTTTGAAGGGGGCATCAAATGCTGATGGACAGTATGCATGTTATATGCTATTGTTTATATAGAAATCTTTGCTCTAATCTACAAATATGATTCCATGCTTCTGAATCTCAAAGAAAGGGGGAAAAGGGGTGCTGCTCATGAAGAGAGTATGATGTTTTTCACCCTTTTAGCTCATATGGTTTATTTCATCTTTTAAATTTCCTCTCCGACATATGGACAAAACATATGTGTGCAGGTGCATGCATGGAGAAGACAAAGGGGCCTTATTGCCATAGAATTCTACTAGGCAAATGGGGTTTGTAATTGATCCATGATTTATTTCATTCATGAAAGCCATGTATGAGACTTTTGTTGGTCCTCACAGAAAAAGGGGGGAGTCGACCCCCTTAGGCAGAGGGTCGACCCTATGTGCACTTCTGCACAGAGGGGGAGCCTTTCCAGAAAGTAGTTAATCAGGGGTCAACCCTTGCTGGAGCAGAGCTCCAGCGTCAAATGCTTAAATGCAATCTATGCGTGCAATTTCCCATCGTTTGATTTCTGTTTGATTTTTTTATATCTGAGCATGAACTCTTCATGTCTTCTTTCCTTCTTATTTCCAACAGTTTTCTGAGATTGTGATCATTGAATTGTCTTATGCTGCCATGCATCAGTCCATACTGAATTTTTTGTTCCATGATTTATTCATGACATTATTGAGTTCAGTTCATTTATCCTTGTCTTTTTTTATTATTATCAATCTTTGAATTGTCTGGCAAAAAATTAGGCAGCACCTCCCCTACACCCGAAGCTTTGGGGGTGTTTAATCGGGTACGCATCCACAGAGGAACTCCGAGATGGCCCCAAAATAGAAGGGTGTGCACGGAAGTGGCAACACTCGTAGAAACACGATTCAGAAATTTGTTCAGATATATGAGCATGAGAGAAGCGAGGGAGCAGCCTCATCGGAGCCCAAATGGGCATGGATCTCAAGTCATACTCACGGAAGTAGTGTAAACTTAGGACCCTTCCTTGGGGGCTATTGAGTGTATCTCCCATTCAAAGAAAACAGCATAGAAACATCATAGAGTGTGTAATCGGGGCTAAGTCCCCATGTCCCTCACCTCATTGGCACCATGACCATATAATTGGTCAAGTCCCAATGCGAGGTCTTGAGAAGATGTATATTAGGCTTCCGATGGTTGGCAACCCGGGGCCACACTCGTGGGTCGGAGTGAGCTCTGGGATGGTGGCCACCGTGATAATAACTAAATCACCGTATGGGTGGCCGGTTAAAAAAAATAAAAGAAGGGGTTCGTCATGTCTGCTAGGAGAACAAAGAGAAAGCAAGGAAAAGAAATGCAGAGCTATATGCATATGCACAAAAAAAAGATCTGGATTAGCATCTAGTAATTTCGTTCATTCAAACATGAAGGAATACATCGACAGTGGCCTCATCAGGTAATGAAGAAGAAAATAGGAATTACAGGAACCCACCCTTGAGTGACTCCTTTCTCTCTCTCCCTCATTCCCTAACACTCTCGGAGCTCACACAGGGGCTCTCTCTCTTTCTCTTCTCTCTCTCTGCAGTGGGGACTTCGAAGGCTCAGCAGAACTCCCAGAGCCGCAGATGAGGTAGAACAATAGCTTTCAGCAGGACTCCTAAACTGTGGAGCCAACCGAAGGGGAGACTTCTTTCAAGGTTTTTCCCAAGCGATTTCTTTCAAGGCTTACCAAGCGGTTTTAAGCTCCACCGGAGTGCTCCTTATATAGGGACCGGAGCCCTATTTCGGAGGGAAAACAACCTCCACACATTATTATTTTTTCTTTTCATCTGTTGCTGCTGTCGTCATTACTGATGTTGCTACTGCTTTTAGCGTCCTTTCGTTGTTGCGTGGCTGCTGCTGCTGCTATGCCGTGCAAGGGGGCAAGGCGGAGGAGAGGTGCAGGGATGGGCCAGCCGCTCCGACACCATGTCTGCGTGCATGGAAGCCGTCTGAGGAGGGGTTCGCGCTCGCGTGCATACGCGAGGGGGGCTTAATGCCTGCATGGCGGGGGAGAAGGAAGGACACGAGTGGAGAGGGTGTGACACGGATGAACAGTGCGCCAATTTTTCTCCTATTTCCTTTTTTTTAAAAAAATACCTCTGCTTTTCCTTTACCCCATGCTTTCTTCTATTTGTGCTCATGCCCTCCGCACCCTTCTTCTTTCTTGTATTGGGTTTGGCCCATTCGAACTTGGCCCATTCCCCTTCTTTTCTTCTATTCCAATTTTTTTGTATTGGGTTTGGCCAAATTTTTTTTGGTGCCAACAAATGCCCCCCATGTAAAAGATGGTTAAGGTCTATTAAAACTGAAGACAAATATTTTCAAGAGATTTATTTATAAACTCAATGAATTCATTAAACTTGAACTAGCTTATTATTGTGGACAATCATAAGATTGTATAATAGAAGATTTTTAATTGAATTGTTTTCAGATTTATGATCATGGTACACATATTGGAATCTTCCTGAATTGAAGACAGTTCAAGGAAATTTTCAAGGATGGTACCAGAGGATGATTTCAAGAATGCTCACAATTATGAACATATAGCAGATGTAGGAGTATTAGCTCAAGGTATGGTAGAAGTAGCCAATAATGCAGCAGGCAGGGAGAATTTCACAAACAAAGAATAGACTATAGGTATGTGAAAAGTTTCAAGGAGATGAGTTCTTTAATGAGTGCCAGGAAAGCAATTGACTGGAAGCACACTTTCTCCTTGAGAGAACATTATCTAAAGGACCTTGCAAGGATATCGTGTTTAAACAGAACTCCCCCTGAGTGTGTGTGCATGAACTTCAAGTATCTCTTTGGAATTTTTAACATCAATGATATGCAACTAAATTTCTGAAGAGAGGGATGCACATTAAAGAGATTGATAAGTTCAACAACTCCCCCTATCTAATAAACTTCATGGACCAAAAGAAATTAACCAGACCTAAAGAATGTATCTCTTCCTGACTACATGAATCAATTTCCCTTGGTACTTGGTGAAGAACTTTGGTCAAAAGGCCACCTCAATGCATAGTGTGTGCTCCCAGATAGCATTACCATCCTTCTTCACACTACCATTTGATATACCACAGGGTAATTGTTCAAGATACAATGACAGACGGTGAGACTAACTCCCCCTTACTTATTGCATTGATAGATTGAGATAAACAGACTAACTAGAAAGGAGAGAAAATGAACAATCAAGATGGCCCGAATAGACCCAACTCTCTTCTCAAGGTAGAAAATTTTTCATGATCCAAGGGCTTGGTAAAGATATCAGCCAATTGATGTGTTGTGCCTACATTAATCAATTCAAAGTTTTTCTTAGAAACTTCATCTCTTATGAAATGGTGTCTAATCTCAATGTGTTTGGTTCGTGAATGTAGAACATGATTCTTTGACAAGTTTATTGCACTAGTGTTATCACAAAAAATAGGTGTGCAGCCAAGATCTATATTATAGTCCTGGAGTTGGTGTTTTATCCAAATGACCTGTGTACCACAACTTCCAGTAGCGACGTATTCGGCCTCTGTAGTTGAGAGGGCAATAGAATGTTGTTTCTTAGAAGCCCAAGAAATTAAACACCCACCTAAGAATTGACAAAACACACTTGTGCTTTTCCTATCTAGCTTGCAGCCAGCAAAGTCTGCATCAGTGTATGAAATTAAATTTAAATTACATGATGTAGGATACCATAATCCTAGATTGTGTGTGCCAACAATGTATCTAAAGATTGTTTTAGCAGCAAGATGAGATTCTTTAGGTTTAGACTGAAACCTTGCACACATACACACACTAAATTGGATGTCAGGTCTGGAGGCTGTAAGATATAACAAGGAGCCAATCATAATTCGGTATAGTTTTGCTTCTACTGCTTTACGTGAATCATCAGCATCCAATGATGTATTATTACCCATTGGTGTGGCTATATGCTTCACTTTGTCCATTCTGAATCTTTTCAAGATTTCCAATGTATACTTTGTCTGACTGATGAAGCATCCTTCCTTCAACTGCTGAATCTGCAAACCAAGAAAATATTTCAATTCACCAACCAAACTCATTTCAAATTCATTAGACATCAAATTTGTAAATTCATCACATAGTTCATAACATGTAGAACCAAAAACAATATCATCAACGTATACCTGAACTATGATGAGTTGTTGATTCAGATTTTTAGTAAAGAGTGTCTGGTCCACCTTACCTCTACAGTAGCCCTTACTGAGTAGAAATTCTATCAATCTTTCATACTAGGCTCGAGGAGCCTGTTTCAATCTATATAGGGCTTTATTCAATCTAAAAACATGGTTAGGTAATTCAGAAGATTCAAATCTGGGGGGTTGCTCAACATAAACTTCTTCTTTTATGATTCCATTTAAAAAGGCACTATTTACATCCATTTGATGAAGTTTAATGCTATCTGAGCAAGCAAAGGCTAACAAAATCCTAATAGCCTCCATCCTAGCAACTGGCGCATAGGATTCATCAAAGTCCACCCCCAATTCTTGGTTGTAACCATTGGCTACCAACCTAGCTTTATTCCTAGTGATTATTCCATCCTCATTAACTTTATTTCTGAACACCCATCAGGTGCCTATGACAGAACAGTTTTGAGGTCTGGGAACCAGGATCCAGACTTTATTTCTCTCAAATTGACCTAATTCTTCATGCATTGCATTTATCCATGATTCCTCCCTAAGAGCCTCATCTATTGTTTTAGGTTCAACTTGGGAAACTAAAGCTACCAAGTCTTGATTGCAGACATCTTTATGAAAGGATCTAGTCCTAGGGGGATCATGAAGATTTCCAATAATGTTTTCTACATGATGATTTTTTAGAAATTAAGATTGTTAGAGGACTCACCTTGTTCGGTCGACTAAAGAGGTGGTTCGGTCGACCTATCTTGTTCAGAAGTGGTCTGTTCAGGCTGATCAGCAGGTTCTGCAATTGGCTTTTCCTCAGGCTGATCAGCAGGTTCTGCAATTGGCTTTTCCTCTAGAAATTCAACTTTCTCTTTTTCCTTTCTGTCATCATCACTTATGTCAGCATGGTTAAATGTTTCATCAAATATCACATGAGGGGATTCTTCCACTGACTGATCATGAATGTTAAAGACTCTATAAGCTCTGATACCAACTGATGGAAAAGGAGAAGTAGATCTAGAAGGGGGGATGAATAGATCTCTTCGGCTAATGCCCACAAATAAAATTTAGACCTCACAGTATGATATGCTATTAAGAAAAACTTCACTACATAGCAACACAAGAATCAACAAGCAAACTAAAATTGGTACGAGATATAGGTTCGATCCAAGGATCTCCACACGCAAAATGTAGCACTCCAGATAGGCTTGACCTATCTTTCCTACTACACCTTTTGATATACCAAACTAGTTTGCTTGTGAATGATGATGGGAGATAGGAAGATCAAACCACGAGGCACATAGCAATTTTTTAGGTGGTTCGATTGCGGCCAGCAATCTACGTCCACCCCTCACTTGATCAGAGTGAGGTTCCCTTGCACAAGATGATTTAACGTAGACTCGGTCTACAATCGACGCTGATTACACAGCATAACCCGAGGGAGACAAATCCCTCAACCCCTGACTTCGCACCGAGCAAGATCAGAACCACTGCCACAGACAATGACCAGAGGAATCGATCCTCTCTTCTTCTGATGACACAGAAGGAATCCCGGAGGAACCAATCCCCCCTTCCTCTGATGACACAGAGGGAAACCCCAGAGGAACCAATCCTTCCTTCTTCTGAATTTTCATAAATAACAGTGCCTAGATGTGGTCTGTGCACAAGTACCTTTTGTGCACCGAGCACAACAAGGTAGACAAAGACAAAACTGAACAATCCGAAGTAACAAAAAGAAAATTATAGTGATAAAAAGGAAAAGAACGATGAATAACAAAGACTCCAGAAACTGTAGCTTCAATCGAAGCAATCCTCACTGGCTGCACTTAGGTTCACTCTTCTCTCCTTGAAGTGAAGTGGCTCTCTATCTCTTTCTCTGAAAGGCTTGCTCACTTCAAAATAGCAAATAGCAGTAGCAACCCTTGAAGAAGAACACCTTAATATATATAGAGGGGGGTGAATAGATCCCTTTACAAAAATATGCCTGAATTAAAGTTACCCAGTTCAAACTGGACTGAAATCAATATTTGAGAATTCTTTTCATAGAACTGAACTGAAGGTACATGTAGATATTTGAAAGTAGGGAAATGCTCACAACAGTGCTCTAATCTGAACAACAACCAATATGCAGATAGCTAATCAACATGCTCAGAACTCAAAAATTGAAGTATGCTTATAGCAACACCGATTCTGAAGGTAAACTGGAAAGTAAGCTGCAGAACTGAGTAAAGACTCAGAATACCAACTGAAGATGAAATGTAGCTCACTGCAACACTGAATCTTAAAGGAGCTAAGATGAAGAATTCAGAAACTATAGAGCTTACAACACTGGACCAAACTGATCAATGACTGCTCAGGTAGCAACAAGTGTGTTGCTAACATATCTGTTAGACGGAAATGAATAAGCAATAAATGGTCAGACATAACCAATATCAAATACTTGGTGTGAGACAATGTTGAATAGAAACTACTCCAATTCTCAATCGAAATAACACTCAGCAATAAATTCAACCTGTGAAAGGGGGTAGAGGATAAGGAATTCAATCTCACACAGCAAACACACTGCACCATGATTTTTAGGTGGTTCAGTCTGCACCCAGCAGACCTACATCCACCCCTTACTCAACCGAGTAAGGATTCCCTTGCTCCAAGCAAGAACGTAGACTCAGTCTGCAATAGACACTGATTACACAGCTTAACCCGAGGGAGACAAATCCCTCAACCCCTGATTTCACACCAAGCAAAATCAGTACCACTGCCACAGGGAGTGACCGGAGGAACCAATCCTCCCTTCCTCTGATACCTCAGAGGGAACCCCAGAGAACCAATTCTCTCTTCTTCTGAAAGACTCAGAAGGAAACCCCGGAGAACCAATTCTCCCTTCCTCTGATACCTCAGAGGGAAACCCAATCCCAGAACAGGGTATCAGAAGTACACTATTGAAATGAAAATGGAAAGTAGAAAATGAAGAAAGAAAGATGAAAACAATATAGCTCCAAGGGAGCAGGATGGATTGGATCTGATCCAGAAGCCAAGAACACTCGATCAGATCTTCAATAAACTCCGGATGCACTCAATCTCACGAACTGGACTGCAACTTCTGAATTGGGCTCTCAATCTCTCTCACTTTCTCTTCTTCTTCTCACAAGCTCTCTCTCACAGGTTTTCTTCGATATGCTTACTCTTCACTCTAAAAGAACACTCTTCTACAGCCCACACAACTCTCACTTGAAGCCCTTCGCAGCAGCCTTCTTCGAAGGAAGAAGACCCAGTTATACAGAGCTAAAATAGGAATTTTTTGATTAATCTTACCCAAAAAGAAATCCTGCCATTCGTCCAACTGTCCCAGTAGAATATTCTTCTTCAGGAGCCTTCTTGGGAGGTTCCAGGTGACCTTGGATCATGTGCCAATGATTGGCGTTCGAACATGAGCATGAAACTCGAGTGAAGCTCTCGTGGCAGACACAAGACTTCTGTTAGTCACCCTTACTAGCTATTTGTCAGCCTTGTTAGCTATTTGTCACCCTTATCGACTATTTGTCTACCCTACGTATCTATTTGTCACCCTTATCTGCGTTCTCTTCTTTCACCCGTTTCCTTCATTTGTCAACCTTGTAAAGCTATTTGTCACCCTTGTCTGTCATTTGTCAGCCTTGCGAGCTATTTGTCACCCTTATGCTCTTCATCTTTCATCTGTTTCCTTCACTTTGTCATTTGTCATCCTTGTGATTCATTTTTCACCCTTGTTCGGCATGTGTCTCCCTTGTGAACCATTTGTCTCCTTTATTGGTCATTTGTCTCCCTTGTTGATTATTTGTATGCCCTGTGAGCCATTTGTCACCCTTATTCGTCATTTGTCAGTCTTGTGAGTCATTGGTCACCATTGTCAGTCATTTGTCACCCTTATTGATTATATGTCTGCCTTGTATATCTTCGGCCCCTTCTCTTTAGATGATCTACAGAGGACTTAGTGCACTTCAGAGCGTCAACTCCACTTGCACACGGTGTCGACTCCACTTCTTGTTGCTGCTTGACAACTTCACTGTTGCGTTGACTCCTTCTTCTAACACAGCGTCGACTCTAACTTATGTTGCTAAGAAGGCAGCTCTTTCTTTCTTCCGTAGAAGTCGACTTGACTTGCTTTCAAGTCAACTTGTGGCTACTCTGATCAGAAGACCTGCACAGTTGATTGCTTTACGATAATCTGTCCAAGTCGACTTCTTCACCAGACAAGACGACTTGATCTTCTTCATAAAACTTCATCAACCTGTCTTCTGAACTTCTGAACTTGAATTCATCCTATCAACCTTTTCTTTAAACAATTTCAGAGATATAAATGAAATATAAAGGTGACATCATCAAAATCAAAAAAGACTCGTAAATGAGTCATAGTGTTTGACATCATCAAAACCCCAGGGACACAACATTCTCCCCCTTTTGATGATGGCAAAACTATGAGTCATTATATGACAATGTGAATACACATCTCCAAAATTAATGATAACTCATCAAACTATTCTCCCCCTTTGACATCAGCAAAAATAGTTTGACATGAAATGTGGAATCTGGAGATGATTGAATCAAGGTAAGTTCTAGAGTTGAGGCTCATCAAAACCAGAGTTATGATGGTGAAATGTAAAAAGCTGCAAGTCTAATACCAGTGGAAAACTTGCAACAAGCATGTAGAATGGGAAGAATTGATGCAGTCAAAGAGTTTCAAGAAGATTTCCAGTCTGATACTGATTTCATAAATCAGAGAAGACTGATTTTCAGATTCTTCCATTATAAACCACTTATGATATGTTTCTTATTTAACTGCATGGTTCAAATCTAATGGATCCTGAGTTTAACAATGAAATTTCTTTGAAAAATTTCTACATTCATGTTTAATAGAAATGAACTAAGTTTCCATATTAACACCTTGTTTAACTTTCCTTTATCTTACTTATTCAAGTTCAATGACTCCTTTGGGAGTTACCAAATTAGTATGGAGGTTAAACATCATGGAGTTTCAGATTGAATTCCTGGGTTCAACAAGTTTTCCTTTTCTTTTGTCCTTTTCGTACCAAATTTTGATTTATCTTTTGCTCAACAAAATCTTTAAGAGCATTTAAGTTCAGTACACACTTGTATCTTAAGGATACACGTTGTTTAGATGCCAGTATCCCTAGGTACTTAGTATGACTGACTGTCATGCTTCAAATTGAACAAAGGTAGCTTTGTTACCTCATGGCATATCTCAACTCATTTCATTGATGAGTGAGGTATATTTCTCAGTGAGCTTGCCATTGCTCTACCTTGATTTTCATTAATTTTTCGACAGAGTTAACAGTGGCACCTCATGACACAGTCCACTTATCATCATGAAAAAGGGACATGATTTCTTAGTGGACCATTGTCATTGCTCTGTCAATTTTTGCCCTTTAGGAATTTTAGATTACCTTAATGTTTAAAAATAATACTCATTTGAGTGTCTCAACCAAAGTTGCCATGATTATAGAATTTTAAGATTTCAGATAATTTTCCCAGGGCACAACACCCCACTTACTGGTGTCGCGAGCAAGGGACGAGGGAGCTGGGCCTATGGGTGCAGCTTCTTGCCCGACAGGCGGTTGATATCGGGGCAGAATCATCTTTAAACATTCTTTTGATCAGCTGTCAGCTCGGGTGCCAATGGTTGAAAGTTGTTGGCTTGAATGCCAATGGTTAAGATGTTGTCAGCTCAAACGCCGATGGTTAAGATGCTGTCGGGTTGGGTGCTAATGGTTGAAGTGATGTCGGCTTAGATGTCGATGATTGAAATATTGTCGGCTTAGATGTCGATGATTGAAGAGCATTCGACTTAAATGTCGATGATTGAAGAGCTGCCGGCTTAGATGCTGATGATTGAAATGTGTCGGCTTAGATGCCGACGATTGAAATGCTGTCAGGTTAGATGCCGATGATTAAAGAGCTATCGGCTTAGATGCTGATTGATTGAAGAGTTGTCGGCTTGAATGTCGATAATTGAAAAGATGTATGCTTAGATGCCAATGATTGAAATGTTGTTGAATTAAATGCCGATGATTGAAGAGCTATCGGCTTGAATGTCGATAATTGAAAAGTTGTCAGCTTAAATGTCGATGATTGAAAAGCTGTCAGCTCGGATGCCAATCATTAGAAAGCTGTTGGCTCGAGCGCCAATGGTTGAAATGCTGTCGGCTCAGATGCCGATGACTGGAAAGCTGTTGGCTCGAGCGCCAATGGTTGAAAAGCTATTGGCTCGAACGCCAATGGTTAAAATGCTGCCGACTTAGACGTAGATGGTCGAGTATATTTTTTATTAACAATTTTTTTATCAGCATTATTGTTTAACATTATCATTTTTAGCATCATCGTTCATTTTCATCATCATCTTCTTTTATCATCATTCATTCATTTTATTTTTTTATCATCATCATTTCTTCTTTTCCTTTTTTTTATCATCATCATCATCATTTTTTATTTTTTTTATTTATCATCATTATTTCCTTATCATTATCATCTCCTTTCTTTCCCTTTTTTTAAACCCTCTTTACCTGAGCATGCGAGCCCTTATTGATGGCAGGCAAAGAGTAGATACATAGGATAGCTCCCCTCTATCTGGGATAGGATAAGAACGGCGCCCCTGATCCACGGACAGAGTGCAGCCCAAAAAGCGCAACTAAGGGAGATGTGCATTCATCAAGAGGATATCATATAGCCCATGCGCATAGTTTAAATCACAATCTGCACCCGAGACAGTTTCTTCGTGGTGTGGAAACGTAGGCATATGAGCAGTGAACCCTAGACATAGGGATGAGCAGATGTTCTAACTAACACTAGAGGATTACTCTATTGTCTACACATACATTTCAGGCTTTCAACTTTCGATAGCTTCACACAGCCCCCTTGTTTGTTTAAAATCAGGACTACACCGTTCGATGCGAGTTTCCTCATGTGTCTCAATGGAGATTCCTGGCTACTACGATTCATCTTTATTGCACTTTTATTGTGAAATTTACTTCTCCATTTTCGTGCGAGTCTCCTATTGTGTCCCAGTGATTTTGATGATAGTAAACACTATAAGTCATCATATGTTTGCATGGAAACTGAATGATGATGATTGTTTTTTATTACTGTTCATGCATATATACAAGGTCAGTACACATTACTGTTCATGTGTTAGAAAGGTCGGTGCATATCACTGTACACATGCATATATAAGGTCGATGCTAGTTTTCATATGTGTTAGAAAGGTCAGTGCATATCACTGTTCACATGCATATATAAGGTCCATGCTAGATTCAGGTCGATGCACATTTTCATCTAGTGTTAACCAAGGTCAGTGTATGTTTTTACTTCAATACACAAGGTCTGTGCATGTTTTTTCACCTAATGCTAACCAAGGTTGGTGCATATTTTTACTGCAATGCATAAGGTCTGTGCACGTTTCTATGCTAGCTGTTATAAGGTCTGTGCACATGTTGTTTTATGCATATAGGTCGGTGCACATTCTGTTGATCTGCATATAAGTCGGTGCACATTCTGTTGGTCTGCATATAGGTCGGTGCACATTTTGTTCAAACTGCATACAAGGTCGATGCATGTCTCTATAGCAGTTCATACAAGGTCAATGCATGTTTTCTAAACTGCAAATAAGGTCGGTGCATATTCTATTTGACTGCATATAGGTCGGTGCACATTTTGCTAGTTAGAATCTCAAGGTTCTACAAGGTCGATGCACATTTCCTTTGTGCATGTAGAAGGTCGATGCACACTTCCTTTGTGCATGTAGAAGGTCTGTGCATGTTTGCTTTTGGCAAACTAAGGTTGGTGCACATTTTGCTTTATGGCAGTTAAAGTCGGTGCACATTTCATCTATGGTAGATAAGGTCAGTGCATGTTTTTGTTTCATGTCATATAAGGTCTGTGCACATTTTGCCTTATAATACATAAGGTCGATGCACATGTTGCATCTTATTCATTAAGGTCTGTGCATCTTGAAATTAGCAACTAACTAACTTTTATCTCGTTTTGCCAGATCAGCTATATGAACGAACACGTGGACAGTGTAAAGGCAATCTGAACAGAAAAGGCACGTGACCACTCTAATGCTATAAATGTTATCTGAGGAATTTCACCCAACACCTCAGATGCATTACTGGCACCCATCACAAGTGCGGAGACTTTTGGCATGAAAAGGCATGACCACGTGGCAGAAACTCTAACAAGATGGGCACGTGATCCAAGAGAGGATGGCACGTCGTTTCGGTGGTTTCCAGAAGAATAATCAGGAGGACCAATCAGAGTCCACTTGTTCCTTCTGCCTTTTACAGAGCCCCTATTCTATATAAGGCTGCCTTCCCCCTTTGAAGAAGAGAGCTGAAAAAAAAGACTGCAAGTACCTACGAGAGCCCCTGCTACGTGAGAATCCCAATAGAAGGAGAGCAACGCCAGAAGAAAGAAAGAGAGAAAAAGAGGATTTGAGAGCAGCCAGCCAAGAGATCTGAAATTGCTCCATCGAAGCTACATTCTGTTTTGATTTTATGTTTTGTTTTTTATTTAATCCCATCCTTGCATTTTGTGCCTTTTTGTTTCCCTCTGAGGGTTCTTGGAGGAAGGGAGACAGCGTCTCTGGTTGCGAGTGACTTTGGGGTCACTCGTGGGTTCCCTCTAGTTCAGAGGAAGGGAGAAAGTTTTCTCCAATTTCTGGACTTGTGGTTTGCAAGCCCATGCTGCAGGTTCTGTGGGGTGAAGGATCTGGGGTGAGGGATTTGTCTCCCTCAGGGCAAGCTGTCAGGTAGCATTGTGTCGCAAACTGAGTCTGCTTCTTCTCCAGCATTTGCTAGTGAAATCCTCGTTCGGTGTGAACGAGGGGTGGACGTAGATTGCAGTTGGCAATCAAACCACCTAAAAATCCTTTGTCTTCCTGTATGATGGTTGCATTAATTCTAACTGACATCGCGATGTTTTTGTATCCAGTTGGTACATAGAAAGGACTCAATCAGAATGATAGGTCAAGCCTTTTCTTGCGTGAGTAGACTCCCAAGTCCAACCTCTGCCGAGTGCCACTGGTTATCTTCTGAGCTTCGATTGTTAAAGGGTTCGGTTTACATTATCTTTCTAGACCTATCTTATGTTCGATCTATTGCTTGATCATCTATCTTAGTCTTCATTGTTTATCATATCGCTTTTTGAGATTGCTCTCAGCTGTGTTTTATTTGGTCTGCATCATATCTCTGGATTAAAAGACTGCGTTCCTTCTATTAGTTTTAAAATTTGGGTGATCTATTCATCCCCCCTTCTAGATCACTCTCTAGTATTTCTATCAATTGGTATCAAAGCAGGTTACCCAAAATGTGGTCCAACAACCAGGGTAGACCTGGAACTAATATTCATCGCAGCTTCATTGCCGAGGGACATTCAATTAACCGTCCACCATTCTTTGATGGTGTGAATTATCTTTACTGGAAGAATAGGATGGAAGTTTTCTTAAGAGCGAATAGCCACGAACTTTGGAGAGTGATCACCTCAGGATCGTTCGAGCTTCCAGATGAAGAGGACACATGGTGAAGGGAACAAATCAGGCTTTCCACCGTGAACTGGATGACACTAAATATAATGCAGTGCGCAGTCCATCCAGAGGAGTATGCTAGGATATCAGCTTGCAAGACAATAAAGAAAATGTGGGATGAATTAGAGCTTATGTATGAAGGTACATCCCAGGTCAAGGCTATAAAGGTAAACATGCTAACTTCTAAGTATGAATTGTTTAAGATGAATCAGAGGAGACAATTATTGAGATGTATGCTAGACTGTCGTTGATCACGAACAGCCTCAAGGGTCTAGGGAAACTTATCCCAGAAGTGGATCTCATTAGGAAAATTCTCAGGTCACTGTCCCCATTGTGGCATACTAAGACCACAGTCATAGAGGAGTCCAGGGATTTGACTAAAATGACTGTCACTGAATTAATCGGATCCCTGATGACTTATGAAATCAATTTAAAGGGGAATGTTGAAGAAACGAGTAAGAAGGGCAAGAACATTGCTCTCAAGGTGTCTCAAAGTGGAAGTGGCAATAGCAGTAGCAGTAGTAGTGAGGAATTTGAAAATTTCTCAGATCTTGATCAAGATCAGCAAGCCATGCTGACTCGTAGGTTCCAACAATTCCTGAGATCCAAGGGCAAGACATTTTAAAAAGGAAGGTCACAATCATCTGGCAGGAATTTTAACTCCAAATCTAGCAATTTTAAGACCACTGACAAGCCTACTTGTTTTCACTATCACAGGCCCAGCCATATGAAGAGTGACTGCCCAGATCTTCTGAAGAAGAATACCAAGGTGCAGAAGAAGAAGCACAAGGCTATGATATGCACTTGTAGCGATGAGGAGGAAGATGTTGAAGAAAGTTCTTTTGATGGCCGACGCAGACACTGAGGTAAGCAATCCTTTTGAAACATACACCTTAGATGATTGGGAGGACGCTTATGCTGATTTACTAGATAAGCTTAATTGTCGAACAAAAGATTACAAAATGCTGAAGAAAAATTTGAATTACATGGTTGAGGAACAAAACAATTTGAGAAAAGAAAATGAAGAATTGAAAAAGCAACTTGAAGAATTAGGCTCACTAAGAACTCAAAATAAAATCTCCAAGTTGAATGTGAAGAAGCCAATAAGAATCTGGATGACTTTAAGGTAAAACTTCAGGAAATCCAGAAAGAAAATGCACTTGTTTCTGAGAAATATGAAGCTATAAAAACTGCCAACTCTGAGATACAGAAACATAGTGAAAAACTTCATAAAGACATCGAAGATAAACAAAACACATTGGAAAATTTTGTGCAAGGAAAATCCAACCTAGACACCATGCTAGGTATGAAGGTGAATTTCAACAGAGAAGGATTGGGATATGATCCCACCAGTAAAAAGCCCTTTGAATTTAAGACAGTAACCTTCTGCTCAGAGAAGGGAAAGGAGAAGCTGGACACCCCACCCAGCTTAGATAGTAAATTCCAACAGTTTGTAAAAACAAACTTCATTCCATCAAAAAACATCAATAAAAATTTTCATGCTAAGCCCACAATGCATCAACATAGCAAGACTACTGCTTCAAGGAATCCCGGTGCCTACAGATTTAATACAACTCACTTTAGTGGGATGCATGAAGGTAACTATTTCAAAAATTCGAAGTAGTTGAAACAACACAATTGGCCCAATCAAAATAGAAACCGGAGTCATTATACATCAAATTGGTCACAGTCTAATGTATCACAAAGGCAATTTAATCAACAAAGAGTCTGGAAAAATTCACAAGGAAATGCCTACAATTGGAACAACACATTCCACAATAAGAACAAACCTCATCAAAATCCAACAACTAGAGCCAATAAAACCTTCAATGCTGAAAACAAAAACTTAGTTCACAGGAAGGGAACCAGACAGATCTGGATTCCGAAGACTGTTTTGGAAGGAATAGGTAACTTGTTTGGACCCAATCTTTCCTGGGTTCCAAATTTTCTTTGTCTGAATTGAATACAGGTGAGCCTGGCAGCCGAGCATAACAGATGGTACCTAGATAGCGGCTGCTCCAGGCACATGACAGGTGACAAGACCAAATTCAGTAATTTGGAAATGAAGGTAGGAGGTTTGGTCAAATTTGGAGGGAAGAATAAAGGTAAGATCATCGGTGCAGGTACAGTTGGTAAGTTTACTTCAAACATAATTGAAAGAGTTTTGCTTGTAGAAGGTCTTCAACATAACCTACTTAGCATCAGTCAGCTATGTGCCAAGGGTCACAGAGTAGTTTTTGACAATAATGCATGCAAAATCTTTTAAATAAATTCTGACAAAATCATGTTCAAAGGGCATAGAGTGAATAATGTCTACATTGTAGACCTTAATGAAAATTCTGAATCAAACCTTTGTTTATCTGCTGATTTAGATAATAATGCTTTTAACTGGCATAGACGGTTAGGCCATACTAGCTACCGTACCTTAAATAAATTGGTGAAACATGATTTGGTTAGAGGGTTACCTAAAATAAATTTCAACGCAAATTCAAAAATATGTGATGCCTATTCTCTGGGTAAACAGACCCGGAAGTCATTTAAACTTAGATCTGAGCCATTGTCCTTAAGGCCAATGAAGCTTTTGCACATGGACCTATTCGGTCCAACTAGAACTCAGAGTCTGCATGGTAAAAGATTTAGGTTTGTGATTGTAGATCATCATACTAGATTTTCTTGGATCTTTTTCTTAGCAAATAAAAATGATGCATTTCATTTGTTTAAACAGTTTTTCAATAAAGTCAAACAAGAAGGAAAATACAGAATTTGCACAATTCAATCTGACCATGGAGGAGAGTTTGAAAACTCCATGTTTTCTGAATTTTATGACTGTGAAGAACTAACCCATAAGTTTTCTTCCCCCAGGACACCTGAGCAGAATGGAATTATGGAGAGAAGAAACCGAACTATTGTGGAGATGGTCCGAACTATGCTGATTGAGAGTCAACTTTCAAGGAAATTCTTGGCAGAGGCGGCCAACACAGCCTGTTATACAATCAACAGGGCCATGGTAAGACTAGTGCATAAGAAAACCTCTTATGGGCTTCTGAAAGGTAACAAACCTAACCTAGCACACTTCAAAAATTTTGGCTCAAAGTGCTTTATACACAATAATGACAAAAAGGACTTAGATAAGTTTGAAGTCAAAAGTAGCCCTAGAATATTCTTAGGTTACTCTGAAGTATCTAGAGCATATAGGGTTTTCAACATTACTGATCAAACCGTAGAAGAATCTACACATGTTGTTTTTGATGAAACCAACAATGGCACTAACTTGAATGATGAAGACAGGAGCTCAAAGCAAGATGGAAAATTCTTAGAGGATGAACAAGAAGAGGAGACTCAGCCAACTACAGCACCAAATGCTCCAAATCAAGTGATTTCAGCCGAGCCAGGTGAGCACTCAACCAACTTGAGATTCTTAAAAGATCATCATGTACATAACATCATAGGAAATTTGAGTGATCCCCCTAGGACAAGGTTCTATCTTAGAGATGTAAATAATCAAGACCTAGTTGCCCTATTGTCACAGATTGAACCCAAAACTGTAGAAGAGGCTTTGGATGATGAATCATGGGTTAATGCAATGAATGAGGAACTAGAACAATTTGAAAGAAATAATGTCTGGGAACTAGTTCCAAGACCTGAAAATGCAAATGTTATAGGAACAAAATGAGTTTCCAAAAATAAAATGAATGAAGATGGAATAATTTTGAGAAATAAAGCAAGATTGGTAGCCAAGGGATACTGTCAGGAGTTTGGGGTTGATTTTGATGAATCCTATGCACCCGTTGCTAGGATGGAAGAAATAAGAATTTTATTGGTGTTTGCATGCTCTAAAAATATGAAACTTCAACAAATGGACGTCAAAAGTGTATTTCTGAATGGTTTTATTAAAGAAGAGGTTTATGTAGATCAACCACCTGGATTTCAACTATCTTCACACCCTAACAAAGTTTTCAGGTTGAACAAAGCCATGTATGGACTGAAACAGGCCCCTCGAGCCTGGTATGAAAGGCTGACAGAATTTCTGCTCAGCAAGGGCTACATAAGAGGTAAGGTGGATCAGACCTTGTTTACAAAAGTTCTAAATAAAAACCTCATCATAGTTCAAGTATATGTAGATGATATAGTTTTTGGTTCAACATGTAATAAACAGTGTAGAGAATTTGTTGAATTGATGTCAAATGAATTTGAGATGAGCATGGTAGGTGAACTAAAATATTTCCTTGGATTGCAGGTGCAGCAATTGGAAGATGGATGCTTCATTAGCCAGACCAAGTATACAATGGAAATTCTCAAGTGATTTGGGATGGACAAGTTGAAGCACATCTCAACTCCAATGGGTACCAACACTTCCTTAGATGGAGATGAATCAGGTCAGAAAATTGATGCTAAATTATACTGAGCTATGATCGGATCCCTACTCTATTTGACTACCTCAAGACCTGACATTCAATTCAATGTAGGAATGTGTGCTAGATACCAATCTAGACCTATATAATTGCATCTAGCTGGAGTAAAGAGAATTTTTAGATACATTTATGGAACTTATAACTTAGGTCTGTGGTACCCTGCATCAAATGCTTTAGATCTTATTTCTTACACTGATGCTGATTACGCTGGCTGCAAACTAGATAGGAAAAGCACTAGTGGACATTGTCAGTTTTTAGGTGGGTGTCAAGTCTCTTGGGGCTCCAAGAAGTAGCACTCTGTGGCCCTCTCCACTGCAGAACCTGAATACATAGCTGCAGGGTGCTGTGGTACACAGGTAATATGGATCAAACATTAGCTTCAGGACTACCAAGTAGACCTGTGCTGCACACCCATTTACTGTGATAATACTAGTTCCATTAATCTTGCAAAGAATCATGTCTTACATTCACGCACTAAACACATTGAAATCAGACATCACTTCATCAGAGATGAGGTTTCTAAAAATTCTTTTGAATTGATCCACGTAGGCACTGCACATCAAATAGCTTATATCTTCACTAAGCCACTGGACAACGAAAAATTCACCACCTTGAGGAGAGAGTTTGGCATCTTCAAATCTCCTTGAATTCTGAATTCCTTGAATAAAATGCATATCCACATTTAGCATTTGTCAAATATTTGGTGAATTGCATTGGCATGCATAACCTGTTGGTATATCAAATGGTAGCTGGGAGAAGTTCAGATCCCTTCTGACTGGAAACCCACATCATGTGTGAGGTGGTCTTATGACCTGTGTTCTCCACCCGGTACCACAGGTTCTTTTTCATATAAAATCAGGTCAAATGTCCGTCAGCATCTGTTATCTTGCTTATCAGTTTATTCTGCATACAAAAGGGCTGCATTCTTGATTCTTTTTGTGAGGGGGAGATGTCTTCGTTAAGTCTTGTGTAGGAGGCACTTGCATGTGTTAAGCTGTTTGTTTTGAGCTCTTCAGTCAGTCATGTTGTCAGGGGGAGTTTCTTGTCGGTTAGTTTATGTTCTTTTTGTTGACTGATTCAAAGGATGTTGAGAGATCTTGTTCTGTAAAAAGATCATTGAAAATCTTATACAGTCTATTCACAACTGATAGAAACTCATGACTCTCTTAATCTTTTAAGTTTGACTAACTGAAACATAGCCAAGAAGCTTCAACCTAATAATCCTGCAAAGACCTGAACAAAGAATCTGAAGAATATCTTCCTACAAAAATTAATGAACATGGATCATAGTTAAAACTCTTATGTCATGAAATCTCCTAAAAGCTTGAAACTTAGATTTCTGGAAGTATATTCTCTGAAGTTCAGTATATGATGTATTGTTCTCAAACATCTCATATCAAATAACATAATTTTTTTTGGGGGGTTTCAAATATTTCAGAGCAATGATCTGGTTACCGAGAAACTAGATGACTCATCAAAGAAATGGAAAATATTCTAAGTCATGAATTGCCAGATTATCTCTATTTAAAAGAGCTGTGGAAAATAGAAATTCATGGCAGAGCAATAGCATTAAAGTGTTGAGTAACTGGGGATTCTGGCCTCTGATAAAGGTGTCTCCTCATGTAAAAAGACACTATTATTGCAAACTCTGTTCTCTAATGAGAAGTAATACAGTTCTCACACTGAGTAAATGGGGATTCTGGCCTCTAATCAAGGTGTCTCCTCATGTAACAATGTGTGACTTACCACAATTACTCACTGGCAATTACACTGCTCAGAAAAGGAAAAATCTTCAACCCCTCTGTTTCAAGAAATATAATACAGATTGTTTGTCTTCAATACCTAGGTATCAACCTTCAGTCGATGTGTTTCGAGACATTTGATCAGTGCAGCTTTTAGAGAGACCTTTCTTGGCATAACTGTTACATCTTGGTCTTCCTCATTATTTCATGTACGATGATAATCTTCACTCTTACTCCTTGTCTATCCTGATTATTACACCTGAAACACCTGAGCTTATTTCAGTTCTCTGACTTATTCCTTTAAGAGATGGATCTGATACTTTCTGTATTGTGAATTTATTGTATTTCTATTTAGATCCTCACTTCACTCCTTTTGATGATGTCAAAGGGGGACAGAATCTCTATGTGTTGAGAGAGAGTGTTGAGAGAGCTTTGTGTGAGTAGGTTTGGTCAGGAAGTCTGAGTGGGTTCAGTCTGGCATGGCATGAGAAGAGTCTGGCATGTGTTGTTGTTTTGTGCTATCTTTAGTATATGAAGCATAGTGCATGCTATTGCATCATTGCTTTCTAAAAAGTGCAGTCTGATAGCCTTCACATCATCCTCTTTATGTAAATGGATGACTCACAGTGTTGCCATCATCAAAAAGGGGAAGACTGTTGTGTCCCTGTGATTTTGATGATAGCAAACACTATAAGTCATCATGTGTTAGCATGGAAACTGAATGATGATGATTATTTTTGATTACTGTTCACGCATATATACAAGGTCAGTACACATTAATGTTCATGTGTTAGAAAGGTCGGTGCATATCACTGTACACATGCATATATAAGGTCGATGCTAATTTTCATATGTGTTAGAAAGGTCGGTGCATATCACTGTTCACATGCATATATAAGGTCGATGCTAGATTCAGGTCGGTGCACATTTCCATCTAGTGTTAACCAAGGTCGGTGTATGTTTTTACTTCAATACACAAGGTCTATGCATGTTTTTTCACCTAATGCTAACCAAGGTTGGTGCATGTTTTTACTGCAATGTATAAGGTCTGTGCACGTTTCTATGCTAGATGTTATAAGGTCTGTGCACATGTTGTTTTATGCATATAGGTCGGTGCACATTCTGTTGATCTGCATATAAGTCGATGCACATTCTGTTGGTCTGCATATAGGTCGGTGCACATTTTGCTCAAACTGCATACAAGGTCGATGCATGTCTCTATAGCAGTTCATACAAGGTCAATGCATGTTTTCTAAACTGCAAATAAGGTCGGTGCATATTCTATTTGACTGCATATAGGTCGGTGCACATTTTGCTAGTTAGCATCTCAAGGTTCTACAAGGTTGATGCACATTTCCTTTGTGCATGTAGAAGGTCGATGCATACTTCCTTTGTGCATGTAGAAGGTTTGTGTATGTTTGATGTTGGCAAACTAAGGTCGGTGCACATTTTGCTTTATGGCAATTAAAGTCGGTGCACATTTCATCTATGGTAGATAAGGTCAGTGCATGTTTTTGTTTCATGTCATATAAGGTCTGTGCACATTTTGCCTTATAATACATAAGGTCAATGCACATGTTGCATCTTATTCATTAAGGTCTGTGCATCTTGAAATTAGCAACTAACTAATTTTTATCTCGTTTTGCCAAATCAACTATATGATGGAACACGTGGATAGCGTAAAGGCAATCTGAACACAAAAGGCACGTGACCACTCTAATGCTGTAAAGGTTATCTGAGGAATTTCACCCAACACCTCAGATGCATTACTGGCACCCATCACACGTGCAGATACTTTTGGCACGAAAAGGCATGACCACGTGGCAGAAACTCCAACAATATGGGCACGTGATCCAAGAAAGGATGGCACGCCGTTTCGGTGGTTTCTAGAAGAATAATCAGGAGGACCAATCAGAGTCCACTTGTTCCTTCTGTCTTTTACAGAGCCCTTGTTCTATATAACGTTGACTTCCCCCTTCAAAGAAGAGAGCTCAAAAAAAGGCTACAAGTACCTACGAGAGCCCCTGCTACGTGAGAATCCCATTAGAAGGAGAGCAACGCCAGAAGAAAGAAAGAGAGAAAAAGAGGATTTGAGAGCAGCCAACCAGGAGATCTGAAATTGCTCCATCGAAGCTACATTCTATTTTGTTTTTTATTTAATCCCATCCTTACATTTTGTTCCTTTTTGTTTCCCTCTTAGGGTTCTTGGATGAAGGGAGATAGCGTCTCTGGTTGCGATTGACTTTGGGGTCACTCGTGGGTTCCCTCTAGTTCAGAGGAAGGGAGAAAGTTTTATCCAATTTCTAGACTTGTGGTTTGCAAGCCCAGGGTGCAGGTTCTGTGGGGTGTAGGATCTGGAATGAGGGATTTATCTCCCTTGGGGCAAGCTGTCAGGCAGCATTGTGTCGCAGACTGAGTTTGCTTCTTCTCCAGCATTTGCTAGTGAAATCCCCGTTCGGTGTGAACGAGGGGTGGACGTAGATTGCGGTTGGCAATCAAACCACCTAAAAATCCTTTGTCTTTCTGTATGATGGTTGCATTGATTCTAACTGATAGCGCGATGTTTTTGTATCCAATTGGTATATAGAAAGGACTCAATCAGAACGATAGGTCAAGCCTATATGAAATATTGGTTTCTTGCGTGAGTAGACTCCCAAGTCCAACCTCCGCCGAGTGCCACTGGTTATCTTCTGAGCTTCGGTTGTTAAAGCGTTCGGTTTACATTATCTTTCTAGACCTATCTTCTGTTCGATCTATTGCCTGATCATCTATCTCATTCATCATTGTTTATCATATCACTTGTTGAGATTGCTCTCAGCTATGTTTTATTTTGTCTACAGCATATCTCTGGATTAAAAGACCGTGTTCCTTCGATTAGTTTTAAAATTTGGGTGATCTATTCATCCCCCCCTTCTAGATCACTCTCTAGTATTTCTATCATCTCTTCATTTATTTCAGTGGGGATTCACGGCTACTTGGTTCGCATTTCACCTTTTTCATCATTTTCTTTTTTTTGAATGGGGTAGGTAGCTTTTTCCTCATGATTACCTTTCATGTGAGCATAGGAATTTGAGCACCCATAGAGTGTCAGGAAGAAGTTCTGCAATCCTTATGATTAGAATTTTTTGGTCACATTATGTGCAACGTGTGGGAGTTTTGTCTCGGGTGTATTTTGTGAGTTACGCTGACAACATAGCTGTGACTCTTTCCCCTCAACGTATGCACTCGCCACAATTCACTTTTCTCTCTTAGTGTATGCCGTGGCGCACACGTAGCTAGGATCGGGGCATCATTATTTATTCAAGGAGATACGGTCCTAGGAAATTTGAAGGAAATGTCTTAGATATATTATATATAATCATGCAGGTAGGGCGAGAACGCATTCAAAATCAAACTCATGCAAGAGAGGGTTTTTTTATTCTTTTCTTCTTTCTTCTTTCTTTTTTTTTCTTCTTCTTTTTTTTAATGTCATTGGACATCTTTGAATACTTGTGAATCATTTTTTTTGTTGGACATCTTTGAGTGTGTGTCGGCACGGACACCAATGATTGAAATGCTATTGGCTCGAATGCCAATGGTTAAATGTATTTGAATAGCTTTGAATATTTTTAAATGTCTTTGAATAGCTGTCGGCTGGGACGTCGGTGGTTGGGTATCTTGAATATCTTTGAATATTTTAAATATTTTTGAATGTGTGTTGGCATGGATGCCAATGGTTGAAAAGCTGTCGGCTCGGACGCCTAATGCTATCGGCTCGAGCGCCGATGGTTGAAAAACTGTCGGTCTAGACGCCGATGATTGGAAAGCGGTCGGCCAGGAGGCCGATGGTTGGAGAGTAGTCGACTCGAACGCCGATGGTTGAATGTCTTTGGGTATCTTTGAACATCTTGGAGTGTTTGTCATCCTAAATGCCAACGGTTTTTTTTCTTCCTTTTTATTTCTTCTTGATTATGTTTGAACAGCTGTCGGCCTAGACGTCGATGATTGAAGAGTTGCCGGCTTGGATACCGATGACAGAAGAGTTGTTGGCTGGAATGCCGATGATTGAAGAGTTTTCGACTCGGATGCCGATGATTGTAGAGCTGTCGACTTGAATGCCGATGATTAAAGAGCTTGAATCTATTTTTTTATTATTTTTTTGAAAACTTTCGAACAACTGTCGGCCTGGACGCCGGTGATTGAAGAGCTTGGATATTTTTGCATATCTTTGAATAGCTATCGGCCTAGATGCCGATGGTCGGAGAGCTCGAGTATTTGTGAACACCTTTGGACAACTGTCGGCCCGGACGCCGATGATTGGAGAGCTTGGATATTTGTGCGCATCTTTGAATGTTCGTCGGCCTGGATGCCAACAGTTGAAGAGCTTGAATATATAAATATTTTTTTGAACATTTTTCGTGAACAGTTGCCCGCCTGGATGCCGATGGTTGGAGAGTTGTCAGCTCGAACGCCCATGGTTGAAATGCTATTGGCTCAGCTGCCGATGGTTGAGGAGTTATCGGCTTGAATGCCGATAGTTGAATGGCTGTCGGCTCAACTACCGATAGTTGAATGGCTGTCGGCTCAACTGTCGATGGTTGAAGAGCTGTCGACTTGAATGTCGATGGTCAAAGAGTTGTCGGCTTGGACACCGATGGTTGAAGAGCTATCGGCTCAAACGCCGATAGTTGCACATTCTTGACATTGTTGATCATCTGTCGGCCTAGAGGCTGATAGTTGGAGAGCTATCGTCTTGAATGTCGATAATTAAAGAGCTTGGATATTTTTGAACTTCTTTGAACAGCTTTCAGCCTGGGCGCCGATAATTGAAGAGCTATCGACCTGTATGTCGATGGTTGAAAGAGCTATCAGCTCGGACGCAGATGACTGAAGAGCTTCGATATTTTTAAACTTCTTTGGACGGCTATCGGCCTGGATGCCAATGATTGAAGAGCTATTGGCTTGGATGTCGATGGTTGAAATAGCTATCGGCTTGGACGTCGATGCCTGGAGAGCTTGGATATTTTTGAACTACTTTGAACAGCTGTCGGCCTGGATGCTGATGATTGAAGAGTTATCGGCTTGGATACCAATAGTTGAAGAGCTTGAATATTTTTTGAATATCTTTGAACAATTGTCGTCCTGGATGTCAATATTCGAAGAGCTTAGATTCTTTCTTGAACATCTTCGAACAACTATCGGCCTAGATGCCGATGATTGAAGAGCTTGAGTATTTTTTGAATATCTTTGGATGGCTATCGGCCTAGAAGCCGATAGTTGAAGAGATGTCAGCTTGTACGCTAACGGTTGAAGAGCTTGAATATTTTTTCTTTGACCAGCTATCAGCTTGGACGCCGATGGTTGAAGTGATGTCGGCTTGGATGTCGATGGTTGAAGAGTTGTCGGCTCGATTGCCGATGGTTGAAGAGTTGTCGACTCGGTGCCGATAGTTGAAAAGCGGTCGGCTTGGATGCAGATAGTTGAAGAGCTTTAGGTTTATTGAAAATTTGGTTACTCCTTTCTCACACGGAGTGACCCGCGAAGGGTCGTGGAGGGCGGTAGCACCTCTTCTTCGGCTAGCCATGGCCAGATTTGGCCGTATTTCCGTAGGGCGTCCTCCATGGTATCTCAGAGCACGTGGAAACATGGTTATATTGATGGGAATCAGCACCGAGCACTAACATTTTAATTTTGCATTCGTGTCCTTTTGTTGTATTTATACCCTTGGCTAATTGGGTTTGCAATTGTAAGGCATTATAAGCCAAAGGGTTAGTCTTTAAAGTCTTTGGGTTTCTATGTAAAATGCCAGTGGGTCCAGCAGGGTCCCCCACCCTCTCCCCATTGGTCCACCTAGGTTCTAGACCCCATGTGGGGCTGGTTCAAAGTCCAACATTGGACTTGGACCAAGGGGGGACAAGAATGGAAAAATTCAAAGGTGGAAACCCCTTAGTCAAGGGGGCGCCCCCCCTTTAACATTGTTTAATGCTTGTTGTATTTTTATTTAATTTGGTCATTTGACCAGATGGGGATTAAATATCCTATCCCTAGTTTACCCCTCCCAAACCCTAGATCTAGGGCTAGTTTTGGTCATTTGTATATTTCTATATAACCCATGTATTTTCCATTTTGTAAGAATTAATGAAGAAGAAATCAGAAAATTGGCATTTGCCTCCAAGAGCCCAAGGGCGCCCCTCTCTCTCTCCCACCCCCTTGCAGATGGATTTTTGTGAAATTCTTAAGGTGTGAAGCCTCCCCATCTCCCCCTCTCTGAGTGAGAAGCTCAGCACCGCCGCCGCCGCCATCGAGCCGCCGTCGCACCACCACCGCCACCGCGTCGGAGTTCTGTCCACATCAGGACAGAAGGTTGAAGCCCGAATTTTATCTCCAAATCAGGAGACCTGATTGAGCTGCAATTTTGAGAGTTTGTTCCTTTTGTTATCCCCTATCTCCATCTTAAATTTCGTGCCAATAAGAGGTCATTTGGTATTTTTCCCATAATTTTAATTCCACCCCTGACAGTTTGTCAATCAGCAGATCTACAGGATAGGAGTATGTTCTTCTATTTTCCCCGCCCCCTTATACATCTCCAAAAATCCCCAAAAAATCATATGTGTTACTCGCTTATCCCCCTTCCACCCATAACTTTTTAGGAGTCTAGATCTATTATTTTCCTATCGGTAAAAATTCATTTTCAGGCAGATCTCAGTTTGTCCTATGTGTCTGTGATTCCGAGCCAGAAATAACTACAAGCCACAGTCATTTTCATTTCTAATCCGTCTACTGGATGGATCTGAAATAATTATATGTTGTATCCCTTTGAGTCATCTATCCATCAGTACCAATTTTGCTTCAATCCAACATTGGATCTGGGCGCAAATATTCTTTTCGTGGAGGCGCGCATTCCTACTCCGGGCCAGGCCAGAAAGAAGGTGTTGGGAAATAATTCCCAATAATATATCAAAGCTCTGATTCAGCGACCGCCACTTCTGGGAGTCGACCAGGGACGTCCCGCCATCGTCCCAGCCAAGCGCCACCTTCAGAAGATCTCAGGAGAACGATGTCTCTTTGGAGGCCCCCGTGCGCTATCCTGTCGGCCTACAAATTGCAGATCCGGACATGCTGTCTTCAACCGCCCGGAACCTCTCCAACGTGATGCCCGTCAACCCAGAATCGGCACTCCCAGACCGCTGTTGTGGCCTGTCACCTCCCTGCGTGGAGTGGGCCGTAAAATCACTTCTGTAATTATTAACATTTACTCTACTGGGAGTCACCGTTCTTGGCCGGGGTCGTCTTCCCCACGCCCGGTAGCGTAGAGGTATCATTTCCGTTCCCCTCTCGGCATTTTGCTTTACTCGTGTATATTTGTATGCCGCTGCAAGTGATAGGTTAACTAGATCGTTATATTATTTCAATCACCGCTACGAGAGAGTGAGTGTAACCCGTCTCGTGACTCGATCCGAGCACGCGGAAAAGCCGATACCCTCGACTCAATGCCGGTTTCTCAACCACGTAGATCCCGCGCTTCCCTCGCATAGGGACGTCCCTGAGTTAGAGTCCCAGGTTCGCTATCTGTCCCGCATCAAATTGGTATCAGAGCGGAAGGTTTAGTCTAGGGTAGTCTTTGATTAAAAAAAATAAAAAAAATCACTTAAGTCTAGAGAGAGTCTAAGTCGGTCCAAGGTTGCATTTGCATTCCTTTATTCGGTATATCAAAAGGTGTTGCCCGAATGTTAGGTTATACCTATCGGGAAGGTCGCACATTTGCGTGAGAGGATCTTCGGATCCCAGAGCTCCGCCTAGTACCGGATATGGGTTAAGTTTAGGTTTGTAGTCGAGTCTGCATTCCAACTTTGCATTAGTGTTTAGGGTCGTGTCTAGTGTCTTGTCACCAAGTGTCTACATGGCCATCCTATAGCTCCCCGTGTCCCATGGATTCCCAAACGCCCACGTCATATCAATGGTGGCGACACACCTAAGGATGGGGAACCCAATCCTACTACCTCCGTAGGCCCAAAGCCCCAGACTTCTATGGCTCCAAAGTCCCGAGTGACTACCTAGAGTGGGAAGCCGCTATGGACAAATACTTTGAGTGTTACATCATGTCCGATGCCATGGAAGCTGATTTTGCCACAAGGTGACTTTTTTATGATGCCGTCGAAAAATGGAGAGACATTGAAATATTGAGGGAAATTAGGAGGTAATGGCCTATCGAGTCGTGGCGAGAGATGAAGGGCAAGCTTAGAAGGGTCTACCTACCCGGCCCAATCACCTCCAACCGACCCCACCCAATCACTTCCAACCAAGTGGGTCATAGTCGGAGGCAAAGAGCCCCACATGTAGACGAGCCTAAGCCCAATACTAGGTCGAGTGATTATGGGCGAGTCCATCCCGATACCTCTACTCTAAACCCCACCATTGCTGAACTTTTCCAAACCATTTCAGATCGGTTGGATAGGATGTGTACTCAAATTGATGGATTCCTGCCCGAGCCTCCCAAACCCCAAGGACCTCTTCCCCTCAGGGAGGAGATTCCTTCCCCACCCATGAGAGGTCCATTGCCACCACCCATACCTTCCGATCTTTATTCGGAGCCACCTCATTTAGAACCACCCGTGTTTCTAACGGGAAAGCTTTTCATCGCTGAGCCACTACTTAGTTGGCTCAAGATAGGCTTGGTCCCTAGATTGCCTTACAACCCATCCATGGACCCTACACTACCATTAGTGCAGGTCAACTCATTCCATACCACATTCCGGTCTAGTCACCATGTTGATACATCGGATGACCTTACTAAGGGTTTAGACTGGCAATGGAAGTTGACGCACTTATTGGCCTGAGACTTCGACCAACCCAATAGTCGTAGCTTCACACATCCGGCCTTAGGGTCCATTACCTCCGTGTGCACCGTGGGTCATGTCACCATGAAGGTTCTCTTATTCCTCCCCATGCCGGTCGAGCCAAACTTCATTCCCTTTACCCCGAGGGAGGAACCATACCTTCTATATGAGATCACCGTCCCCTATACCCTAGTGCATGAAGGTGACCACCTACACCTTCAATAATTCCAAACTTGGGACCGTGACCTATGGGAGCCCAGTTCGAGGGGTCATACTTTGTTTGATCCCTTCAACCCATTCCCTAGTGAACCCCTTGACCCACCACATTTACTCCACTTTTTCGAGGGAGTCCACTACCACACCCCTTCCCCACGGGCCAATCCACCTACACTCAGCCAGGGGACCGTTCCACGGTCATCATATAGGGGTGACGAAGAAGGAGTATTCAACTCTCTAGCCCACCCAAGTCTCCCAAATCCAACAGGCAGCCGCATGCTAGGGACAAATTAGGATGTCTAGGAGTCCCCCATTCCGTCAACCATCGATTGCATCTAGTGTATGCATGGCACACATTCGAATGTCCTGGTCCACCATTTCATGTGTATGGGTCGGACTAACAGTAGGTTTATTTAGAGTCATGTGTGAGTCTTTATTTCGTACAGTTTGTCTGTCGAGTGCATATGCATACATCGAGTTGAGTCGGTCTTTTGTACGCTCGCATTGTCAGTCCCTTTCGAGTGCGAGACAAGTCGGATCCAATGCGTACGTTGTAGACTTGCCAGAATTTGGGATCGGCTCTATCTCAACATATCGGATCTAGTCACATAAAGGGACCCATCGGTGATTCCTAGTGAGTCTTCAAGCCGCCTTCTCCCTTTTGAGAGTGACCCCACCCCGGAGTGTCCACCATTAGCCTCATTCCCACAGCAGCATGCGCATATCGAATATATACGGGATGAGCAGGTGACGATTACTTGGAGTGGAGCGTACTCCGCGCTACCAGGTCGGTGACGGATCCGCCGGAGCCACACGAGCAACCGCACCCCTTACTCGACGGCGTCGAGTTCTTCCCACCCGGGGAGAATTGATGGGAATCAGCACCGAGCACTAACCTTTTTATTTTGTATTCGTGTCCTTTTGTTGTATTTATACCCTTGGCTAATTGAGTTTGCAATTGTAAGGCATTATAAGCCAAAGGGTTAGTGTTTAAAGTCTTTAAGTTTCTATGTAAAATGCTAGTGGGTCCAGCAGGGTCCCCCACCCTCTTCCCCGTTGGTCCACCTAGGTTCTAGGGCCCATGTGGGGCTGGTTCAAAGTCCAACATTAGACTTGGACCAAGGGGGGACAAGAATGGAAAAATTCAAAGGTGGAAACCCCTTAGTCAAGGGGGCGCCCCCCCTTTAACATTGTTTAATGCTTGTTGTATTTTTATTTAATTTGGTCATTTGACCAGATGGGGATTAAATATCATATCCCTAGTTTACCCCTCCCAAACCCTAGATCTAGGGCTAGTTTTGGTCATTTGTATATTTGTATATAACCTATGTATTTTCCATTTTGTAAGAATTATTGAAGAAGAAATCAAAAAATTGGCATTTCCCTCCAAGAGCCCAAGGGCGCCCCTCTCTCTCTCTCCCACCCCCTTGCAGATGGATTTCTGTGAAATTCTTGAGGTGTGAAGCCTCCCCATCTCCCCCTCTCTGAGTGAGAAGCTCAGCACCGCCGCCGCCGCCGCCATCGAGCCGCCGTCGCACCACCACCGCCACTGCGTCGGAATTCTGTCCACATCATGATAGAAGGTTGAAGCCCGAATTTTATCTCTAAATCCGGAGATCTGATTGAGCTGCAATTTTGAGTGTTTGTTCCTCTTGTAATCCCCTATCTCCATCTTAAATTCCGTGCCAATCAGAGGTCATTTGGTATTTTTTTCATAATTTTAATTCCACCCCTGACAGTCTGCCAATCAGCAGATCTGCAGGATAGGAGTATGTTCTTCTATTTTTCCCGCCCCCTTATACATCTCCAAAATCCTCCAAAAAAATCATAAGTGTTCCTCACTTACCCCCCTTCCACCCATAATTTTTCGGGAGTCTAGATCTATTGTTTTCATATCGGTCAAAATTCATTTTCAGGTAGATCTTAGTCTATCCTGTGTGTCTGTGATTCCGAGCCAGAAATAACTACAAACCACAGTCATTTTCATTTCTAATCCGTCTACTTGATGTATCTGAAATAATTATATGTTGTATCCCTATGAGTCCTCTATCCATTGGTACCAATTTTGTTTCGATCCGACATCGGATCTGGCGCAAAACTTCTTTTCGTGGAGGTGCGCATTCTTGCTCCTGGCCAGGCCAGAAAGAAGGTGTTGGAAAATAATTCCCAATAATATATCAAAGCTCTGATTCAGCGACCGCCACTTCTGGGAGTCGACCAGGGACGTCCTGCCATCGTCCCAGCCAAGCGCCGCCTTCAGAAGATCTCAGGAGGATGACGTCCCTTTGGAGTCCCTCGTACGCTGTCTTGCCGCCCTACAAATCACAGATCCAGACTTGCTATCTTCAACCACCCGGAACCTCTCCAACGTGCTGTTTGTCAACCCAGAATCGGCACTCCCGGACCGCTGTTGTGGCCTGTTACCTCCCTGCATGGAGTGGGCCTTAAAATCACTTCTGTAATTATTAACATTTACTGTACCGGGAGTCACCGTTCTTGGCCGGGGTCATCTTCCTCACGCCCGGTAGCGTGGAGGTATCGTTTCCGCTCCCCTCTCGGCATTTTGCTTTACTCGTATATATTTGTATGCCGCTGCAAGTGATAGGTTAACTAGCTCGTTATATTATTTCAATCACTGCTGCGAGAGAGTGAGTGTAACCCGTCCCGTGACTCGATCCGAGCACGCGGAAAAGCTGATACCCTAGACTCAATGTCGATTTCTCAACCGCGCAGATCCCGCGTTTCACTCACATAGGGACGGCCGCGAGCTAGAGTCCCAGGTTTGTTGTCCGTCTCGCATCATATATCTTGTTGAATCTTTCATCTGGGGAGAGTACCTCTTGGAGAGGATTTTTAGCTTCATCATTTGGCCGTCAGCCTCGGCATCGGCCGACTTTGCTTCTTCTTTTTTTTGTTTGCATTTATCAGCTTTGTCTTTATTTGTTTCAACATTTTCCCCCAGAACAGGGCACCATTTGTATTTTGCCTCTCTTTCAGCTTCCTGCCATAATTCAAGAGGCTTGAAACGCCCTTCAGGGCACATTGTTCTTCAGCTGATGGGGTGCGGCTGGGCATTGGATGAGGACACGGTGGGTCCACCCTACACTCGCCCATCTGTATTTCACCTTTTTGGACTAGGCTTTTAATAATATCTTTGAACAGATAGCAATCCTCAATGGAATGCCCCCTCTGTTGGTGGTATGGGCAGATTTGAGGGTCATCTTTTCATCTTGCATCATTTGGTCTTTTGAGCTCCGGGAGGACAACCTTGTCGAACTCGCGGGCCCATTCGAACAGCATTTGGGTTTTATCCTTCGGGAAGGAATAGGGTTTCTTCATCTTATCCCTCAACGAGGATTGTTTCTTGGCAAACGTGGCTGAAGAAGAGCTAGCTTCCTCTTTCGCCTTCTGCCTTTGCTTTTCGAAGGCCTGGAAATCAGTAGCTTGAATTTCTTTATGCTTCGGTCGCTCATAGATCGGCTCGTTCTTTTGGCTTGGGGTAGCTGCGGCCGAGCGATATTTCGCCAGAAAGGCTTCAATATCGACTGCCATATCCTTCAATCAATCGAAGGATTTAACTTTCATACCAACCATCCTTAATAGGATCTCTGTCTTCAGATTGTGTTTGCATATCTGGACAGCATCTTCATAATTTGGCGGATGTCGGCATCTCGCATAGAGGCTCCCCCATCGTTGGATATAGTCTGGGGTGGACTCCTCATTCTTTTGTTTGATCTTATACAAATCTGCCCCGGTGATTTCTTCTTCAGCTGACTTTATTTCAGCTGTCTGCTCCATACTTGGCTCATTCATCACCGCCGGAGCTGTTAAATTCGAGTGCCAGTCGGCTAGGCCTAAACCCATTCCCCGCAACCTTCTTCTTATCATTTTAGCTTCTTGTATTTCCTGGTATGGCTATGTCATTAGAGTAGAGCTAATTTGGGGAGGGTCAAGAATGCTGCCTCCCGTCTTGATTTCAGGTGGGACCAACGACCCCCTAATATCACCATCGGACATATTTGATCCTTTAGGGCTTGATATTCTTGCCATCATGCCCGTATGCGAGGGAATATGACAGCATACATCTTCATCAAGCAGCAAAGAGTGCCCCCATTTTTCCCGGGGCCGATTGGCACGGCGGGAGGTAGAAGCTTCAGGTTGATCCGCCTTAGTCGGCACGAAGCATATTTCTTCATCTTCTTCTTCTTCAGCCGTTTGGATTGTGTCAGACAAGGCCAACAATGTATTGCAACAGAGGACAATACATCCTCTTCTATCTTTTGACTTTTCCTTCTTTTTCCCTTCTATGGTCGGCACGTGCCCCCACAACGGGTCATCTGGTGCTTTTGGCACTCCTGATTTCTTTTCTGCATCTTGTATCTGGTCTGGGGATTCGAAGTGCTCCCATAGGACATATTCGTAGGTGTGCGCCTCGGACACCTCTCCGGGTAGCTGCCGGTGTATGGACACCATGTTGACAGCTTTCTTGAAATCGGGTAACTCGTGAGGGCGTGGAGGATCCACCATATGTTCGCCCATCTGGACCTCCCCCTTCTTGATCGGGCCTTCAATAATATCTTTAAATATATATCAATCTTCGATAGAGTGCCCAAGCATTCGGTGATACGGGCAAAAGCGGGGGTCATCTTTTCTTCTGACATCACCTGCCCTTTTTAGCTCTAGAAGGGTGACCTTGTTATATTCGATGGCCCATCCAAACAAGGCCCGGGTCTTATCCTTAGGGAAGGAGTAGGACTTCATCATTTTGGCTCGCAAGGGAGGCCCTTCTTGTTGTTCAACAGGCTTAGCTGGTGGAGGGTCGGTGACCCCTTTATCTTTATCTTTCAGCCGCTCAAATGCATTGAAGTCAACTATATGAACTTCCTTAGACGCGGGCTATTTATCGGTGGATTTAGTCTTTTGGCTTGAAGCCGCAGGGGCAGAGGAGAGGAAAGTCTCGATTTCCACCACCACATTGTTTAATCAGTCAAAAGACCTAATTTCGATTCCAATAATCTTTTCGAGGATTCCCCACTTCAAATTTTATTTGCAGATTTGCACTGCATCTTCTTGGTGTGGCGGCCGCTTGCATCTCATGCTAAGGTTCTCCCATCTTTTAATATATTCCAAAGCAGTTTCATCATTCTTCTGCTTGGAAGCATATAATTCGGCTACGGTCACTTCTCTTTCAGCAACGTGAAACTGTTCTCGAAACTTCCTTTACATATCTTGCCAGCCATCGATAGATCCAGCTAACAGGTTTGAGTAACACTCAAAAGCGAGTCATGTGATGGAGGACCCGAAGAACTTGAGTAGGTATGACTCATCGATCGCCAGATCGCCCATTACGTTGATGTTATAGCAACCCTGGTTTTTTTGGAATTATTAATAATTAAATAAAATGGGAATTTAAATAATTTTGATAACCTTAAATTAACCAAAGGTTAAGCCCACCTAAATAGGCCCAATGGACCCAATCTAAAGCCTTTTAGGCCCAAGCCAACCTAAAGAAACGTAATTAGGGTTTATTTTTAGATGGGATAAATAAGGCAAGTAAGGGATAATTAGAAGGGGGAGTTTGAATAAAATTCAAATTCTTAGAGAAGGTCAGAACGTGCCCGTACGATACACCGCGATAATGAAGAACGCGGTACTATGGATAACTGCGATAATATCACGGAACCGAGGTGTGGTAAAACACAGAAAGTTTGGATTTTTATCCATGATTCGGCCATGGATCGATGTTATCTCGAAAAGGAAACCTACCTAGGACTCTTGGTGATCGAATCTACCTCAAATAAGGACTCTAATTCGATCAAACCCCTCAACCCTAGATCTTTCTCTATAAATAGAACCCAGGTCCAACCTGCGCGAACTCTAGTTTAGGCTCGCCTGGTTCGATGGTAAGGAGGAATTATTTCTTGTTAGCCCTTAAGAATGTTTTATTCCCATTAGTATTGACTAACTTCTCTCCAAATCTCGTACTAGGAGGTCACGCCGTTAGAGAGATAGAAGCCCCACAAGTCCCTGGTTCCCTGAAAATCGCACAGGAACGAGTGAGTCAGTCTAGGGAAGATTCAAGGTTTAGAAGCCCTAATCAAGGTAATCTTACGTTGAGTTTTTAGAACAATTTATTCCTCTATGTATCTTCTACCTACCCTCCAATTTTCATGAATTTAGGTCAATCTGTTAAGAAGATATAAGGTTGGGAAATCACTGGTTCCACGTAGGACGCGCAGGAACAGGAGCGTACTTCCAGTCTGAAATTCTCTGCTTAGGAGCATCCCTAGAGGTGGGTTATCTCATGGATGGCTAAACTAACATGTTAGGAACAAAAGCCCTTTGATTTCTTTTGAGTTCACGCACCATACTCTGAGAATTTCATGTTTTACTATCACTGCGCATATAGGGTTATCATAGCATGCATGAATCCTGCCTTTAATAAAAAGATGATGACTTGGACTGAAATCACACAAATCTATGCATCTCCATGCCTTATTTCTATTATAGCATGATTCCTTTACTAGATTCATGTTGGTTTCATGTTTATTGGCCATAGAAATAGCCCTGCAAGATCGATATTGCCTCTATCTCACAGAGGGATGATTGCAGTTGTAACAGGGGTCGCGTCTATTAACGCGCACACCCGATATGTCGCGTTAAGGTATTAACGTGCTGTTTCTTTTTACCACGTTAATGAATAACGCGCGGGTCATGACCGTCACGTTAACCCTTCGTTGAACATGTTAAACCTTATTATTTCCCATAATATATATATGATATTGTGCATTTTATTTTAATAGTTTCACTTCCTGATCACGTCAGAACTGCATATTAGTGTTAGCATGTCCTTTCAAAGTTTAATTTCATTATATATTAATTTCATGCCAAACCATCATATAATTTGTATATAAATGAATTTTCAATGGATTACATGAGATTCATGCGCTCTTTTCTCATCTTATTTCTATTTCATAAGTCACATATAGCGCGTATTCCGGTACGTGGCTATTAGTTACACATTACACATTCTAGGCATATCTCTTGGACTTGTGATCCTCTCCGTCGAATATTCCTTTTGTCGGACTAGGTGATCATGTTTCAAGGCCTCCGTAAGTCTACGCTAGCCTTGGATTCCCTCAAGGCAGCCGAGCTGATTGTACCCTAAAAACCCAAAAAAGTTAGAGAGCACTTCATGTTTTCCTCATTTTCTATGAACTGTCCTGATTGCACCCTACGTACCATGCGCATTAATGAATTATCATGGTGGTTACTTTGGTCGCATTATTGTTCAGCCACAGACTACTCATGGCGTCGACTTGATTTTCTTCCTGCGTCGGCTCCTTCGATGAAAGTGCACAGATGGTATGTCGCGTTAATCCGTTATCGTGACCCTCAAGAGCGTCATGTTAATGAATTTCTTCCCTAACCCTTGGTTTGACCCAAGGGTTGGTTCTCCTCTGTTCCTAGATGGTCCTTGGACTATCTAGACCTTAGCCTCTTGTACAATAAACCATTAGTACATTATGGAAATTAATAAATGTACTGTTATGCTCCTCCCGTAACATGACCTTGTCATGAAATCATCCTTGAACTCTCATATGTTCTTAATTGGTGCATTCTTACCTTGGTATTGTTATCATGAAACTATTGTTGGAACTTTATATTATTGGGCTGCATTTATATTACTCGTGGAAGTAACTTGATTTATGACTTGAAGATGCGGATCGGGCACTGATTGTGTCCAAGGGCTCGACTCATGCCCCCACGGTTGATTGTCGGAAACATGTATAAACCATGTGGTATGATGAACACTGGCGTCGCATTACGCCGGGAGTACTTTTTTTATAAACGGGTGAAAACCACGAGGCTCTCATGAAATTATTACATTCTTGTTGCATAACTTTCTAGTGCATAGTCTTTATGGTTATGAAAAGTAGATTCTCGTTACATTCTTGTTACATGAAAGACCACTTGATATTCTTGTTTGATTATATTCTCATGAATTGTCATCTCTACACTTGTCTCCATACTTTTTGTCACATTGGTTTATACCGCATGTTTTAATCGTATTTCTTCTTATCATCTTGAGCTAAAATGTTAATTTACCTAAATCTTGCATTCATGTTGATACGAAGATACCTACTGGAAAAGTGTGCTCATTCCCTACCTTTTTTCCAATCTTTTCAGGAAATTCAAGTGAGTCGGATTCAGACTATGCTTGTGATGAGACCGAGAGCAATGATTTTTTTTTGGCAGAAATCAAAGCTTCATTTATTGGATAAAAGAAGGAGACGATACATAATTCAGCGGGGCATTTCCCGGAGGTACAAATGGACTAGACCAATCTAATACTGTCGAAGGAGCATTTATCCAACGTGACATTACCTTTGCATGCGTGGGGGAGATTTGTGGCGAAAAAGAATAGGTTATTGGCCGCAACATTACAAGCGTGTGATGCCAACGAGTCGGCAACCCGATTTGCTTCCCTGTAGACATGGGTGACATTGGTCTTGTTTATACTGAGGTAACGTGCAGTGTCCCGCCACCATCTAAGGATGTTCCAAGAAGGACAAGTGTTGCTGTTGATGGACTAGATGAGAGCAGTCGAGTCTGACTGGACAATGGAGAGGGAAAAGCCATAATCAGAAGCCAAGCGCAACCCATAACACAGAGCCGGGACCTCGGCAATGAGAATATTACCGGTGCCATAGTAATGAGCAAAGGCGAAGACCACATTCCCAGCAGGGTCTCTGATGCACCTTCCACTTCCGCACGGGCCTGGATTTCCCTTACACGCACCGTCAACATTAAGGCAGTAGCTGGCGTTGGGCGGTATCCATCTGACTATCTTCAAAGCCTTATGTTTGAACCTCAGATGATAACCATAGTGTGCAAGAACATAGGCTTGAGCATGCGAGATCTCTAGCCTGAAAATAATTTTATCCAAAGCCCAGCCAACTCTACTTGTAATAGAGGAGATAATATGTCTTCATGAGGCAGACACAGACTAGAAGCACCTAGAACACCTAGCCCTCCAAATTTCCCAAAGTATAAGAAGGAGAGTGTAGAGGGAGATGAAGCCAAATGGTGAGCCAATATTGCAGTGTTCCAAGAAACTCCAGCGTAATGATTGATGATCAAGTGAAGACCTAGAACGTCATGAGTCTAGTTGAGTCTTATGATGTAATTTTCTATTTTCTTGAGTCTAGAGAATATTGATGTTAAATGAGTCAAGAGTCAACATTACATAAACTTTTGATTATTATTCAAATGAAGTTGCATTTTTTATCAATAATTGTGCATTCCTCTCTATTTGTGAATGTTAGCGCTCTGATTATCTTGATTGCGAGAGGCTTATCTTGCCGGCTGCTCATGTCCCCGATATTACTTCCGCTGTACATATATCTCGGGACGTGACAGTTAAAGTGGTATCAGAGCCTAGGCATAAATAAGTCCAAGGGAATGTCATGTCATAGGCTAAGTCCAAGGTTTAAGGACCCACACCTATGAACTAAGAAAGAAAAATCTGAACCCATGTGAGAAATGGGGTAGAGCCGGGATGAGATAGTTAATTAAGAAGATTACTTAAGATAAATTCTTAAATTCCAATGGAAATATCTAATTGTTTATTTTCTCAGGTACCATATTCTCGCAATGGCTCACTGTGTAAACTGGGACGAGATGCAATAAACTGTTGAGGGTCTTACCCAGGCCCTTCAAACGGTGGCCCAAGCCGGCGCAAGGGCTGGCACGAGTAATTTACACGAGAATTTCCAGAGTTTGAATCCTTCAGGATTCTCGGGATCCTCCAACCCCGATGAAGCAGAAAACTGGATCGACGAGATGACCCGGATCTTCGACGTCATGCAATGCTCCGACCAAGAGAAGGTCTATCTCGCCACCTTCCAATTTAACAAAGATGCGCGTACGTGGTGGAAGGCCACTTCGGCACAATCACAAAATGCTCAACCTACATGGGAGGAATTCCTTACACTCTTCTGTGACAAAATACTTCTCCGAGCACATCAAGGAGAGAAAGGCTGTGAAATTTACTTCCTTATGGCAAGGAATGATGTCCGTAGCGGAGTACGAGCTCCAATTCTCTCGCCTGGCCCGTTATGCTCCGCATCTGGTGAGCACAGATATCTTAAAGGTAAATCATTTTATGGATGGTTTAAGGCCCAGCTTTATTCAACAACTTGGCTGTACTTATATGGAAATGGTCCAATGGGCAAATCTCTATAAAAGGACCTTAGAGAAGGTCAAAAAGTACAAAGGCAAGAGTGAGGAATCAAGCCGCAAGTTTGACAAATACAAATGGAGAGAAGACAAGTTCAGCATCACGAGAACCTACAAATCCCGTGATAACAAGACATGATTCTGTCCTAGCAACGGGAGCGGCAATGGCAAAAATAAGAAGATCAAGGAGGAGGAAAGACAAGTCGCTACGGCTTGCTCATTTTGCGAGAAGTTCGGTCATTCGGTCGAAGAGTGTTGGAAGCGCCTTGGCGCTTGTTCACGTTGTGGAAGTCGAGAGCATCGCATGCCTGATTGCCCCCTAATGAAAGAACAACACTCAAAGAACGATGGAGGACGTAGGTGTAGACATGACAAAATTGACATCATTTTGAGCACATCTCCTATCGCATTGTGATGTCTCGATTTCACCCTTAAATTGACTTATTTGAGTGATTTTTCGTCAGTTTTCTTAAAAATTCAGCTTTCCCAAGCTTTTCCCTATTTTTTTTATTTTTCCTGAGCATTTCTCTAATTTTCCATTTTTTTTTGAATTAGCGATAGTCCCTTAGTCGCCAATTCTTTTCTAAAAGAATATGCGCCTTTTTGAATTGTCGCTATTTCTTCTGAGTCGACGCATCAAACTGGGGTGTCGACCTTGTCAAAACTGCGTCCGGGACATCAGACGCATTCTTATTTTACCTTATTTTTGGCTTGAAAATAAATCATGAATTGACGTCCGTCTGGATGGGCACTTTTTCTTGAACGCGTCAGGCACCTTGGATGCGTCTTCTATTATGCATTTTAATTATAGAATTAACGCCTTTTCAAAGGGCGCTATTTTTATTCAACTCGTCCGACCTATTAGACGCGTTCTTGAAACTGCGGCAAGGCCCTTCGTCGCCTATTCCTTTCCTTCGCCTCCTTGAAGAATTAACGCCCTTCTACACAGCCGCTTATTCTTTAATGGGTGACCATTATATTGACGTTAATTCTCATTTTATCTATAAATAATTACCAAAATTCATGAACACGTCTGATCAGATGGACGCAATTTACTTTTTCAATGTTTGGTAATTTTTTAATTTCCAGAATATTCAAAAAAGGGCGTTCATTCGAGCTGTCGCCTATTCTTGAACGCGTCCAGGACCCCAGACCCGTTCATCCTTACCTTATTTTAAGCATTTAACTCCATCCAAAATTCGTATTAATTCCTAATTGGCGAGCTGGCCTTGGACGCCAATTCTTTTCTAATTTTAAAAATTCCTAATCCTTCATAAAATGGTTCAAAATTGGCGACGCCTCGAACTGTCGCTATTTTAATTGGCGACCACTATGGTAGTCGCCCATTCTGACATAATTCCGAATCCAGCCAGAACCTCCTTCCTTCTCCGTTTTGAGCCCCTTTTCCAATTGGGAAAGGATCCTAATGGTTTCTAAGGTTGAGGGAACACATAGCCAATGAATATCTCCTTCCAAATCCTAATAAAAGTGATTTTCCTATTTTCTATGAAATTAAACCTCCGAATTTCACCCCTATAAATAGGACCCCTCTCTACCTCATATAAAAGGCATCAATAATCAACAAAGGGGAGATGCTGCTAGACCGGAGGCTCAAGGAGGAGACTCCCACGCGCTCTAAAGCTTCATCCTTTGGAGATCTTCATCCCTTGAAGCCAATTGGAGAATAAACCCATAACCCAATTCTTTCTCCCATCTCTTTTATTTCTCTCTTGCATTTTAATTAGTTCATGCATCATACTCTCTTTATCTTTTGTTTATTTTTATCATCTCAACACGTTGAGATCCTCCTTAGTGCAACACTTGCACACCTCCCTTTTTTTCATCATTCATCATATTTTTATCCACCCCTTGCATAGGGGTTTAAAAGCCAAACACCGACAATGTGTGTTCTTTTCCATGATTTCATTGCTTATTCATATGTGGGATTTGATACTACACACTTGATTTCTAATCCAAGTCTTTATTGGTGTTTTCTTCATTTTGCAAGGGTAATCAACACAAGAGAAACTCTCTTCATCGGCCGGCCGATTGGAAGAGAAGGTGCACTCACAATCTCACCGCACTTTTAAGGTATTTATTTGTGATCCCTCCCTTTACTTCATTGTTATATTCTTTTGAGGTATCCCCTCTGACGATCACACTCCATTAGCATCCACGCATGCTCTTTTACTCCCCATTTTCTATCTTTTTCCCCATCTTTTTCCCTTTCTTTTCTCTTACTGTTAATTAATTTTCCTAAGTTGATTTTTTCATAATCTACAAATTGACGATCACGATGAGACTTCCATTGTTTATCTTTGATTACAGTTTCCCATTCGCACCCACGGTGCACCTCCTTTTGTGCTCCACGTAGCACTCTTTTTATTTTTACACCCCCCACATGTGATTGGTGATTTGCTTGATTTTTAGAAATTTCCTTCTATCTATCTATCCATCTAAAAAAAATGGATGCCATACTTCATGTTCTATTGATCGCCAGGAGTCAGATTGATATGTTGTGAGTGTTATCCATCTCCTTGTCAATCGATTTTCTATTTTTTCTTAGTTTTCTGGCTGTTGAGATCGTTTCTGGGAGGAAAGGAATTTGCGTCCAAACAGTGCGCGTAAATTCCTGAATTAGCGCCCACTGTGACAGGCGTTGTTCCCTAAAACAAAAAGAAATTTAAAGACGTCTGAGAGGTTAGACGTGTTCATGATTTTGTAAAAAAAAAGTGAAAGAGCGGCCAGACTGTGGATGTCAATTTTTGATTTGGTGCCCACTGTGATAGTCACCCATTCTCTATGTTTTCACAGAATTCCCATTTTCTATGATTTATTTTGCATTTTATTTGCATATTACTTTTCATACATTCATATTTCTATTCTTTTACATTAGTATTGCATCTAGGGCATTTGGCTTGGGAGACCTCCTCTCCCCACACTTTTTAGAAGATCTTACCCCCTCTTGGTGAAGGAAGGACCCTCCATTGAGCACTCCGTCTCTTTGGACCGGAATCTCTTAAACAAAGCCTCCATAAGTCCGTCCCTCACGGACGCCGGGCAGGTTGTACCTTGAAGTTCTCCGGGATTAGTTGGCCTATACGTGGTGAGAGAGTGTACCTAGTTGGCATTGAAGAAAACCCACATTAAAACTAGGTTCCTATCTTGTGTGTGAATCATATCAAACTTTGTCAAAAATCATTCAATTCACCAAGGTTCAGCAAAAAAAAAATCAAGCATATACATCCAACTTGTTTGACATCTTTGTAAATTGCCTTGATTGAATATTGTTTGTTTGCATAATGTTTCACTTTGATAATCAAACCATGATTAATCACAATCACATTCATGAGGATGAACAACCTAAGACATCTTATGATCCTCAATTTCATGGTTCTCACCATAATTTTTCTAAGGGATCACATCCTCACTCCTATGGTCTTGCCCAACCCATAGGTAATTTCCAATCTCATGGTCCCTTGCATCCATTGCAATCCACTACTCCCCGGGAACCGTCTCCTCTACACGACGAGAAGGTTTCCCAAGTCCTACATGCATTAGACTATCTCACCCCTTAACAAATTCAAGCCCTTAAGACTATTGTTGAGGGTGCATCTTCTTCTCCTTCTCCTTCTAATCCCTCACAGGTGTCCCATCACCCACCTTCTTCTACACATACTCCCATTCAGGTGGCCCATCACCCACCTTCTTCTACACATACTACCGTTCGGGTGGCCCATCACCCACTTTCCTCCTCTACACATGCTCCTTCTCGGGTAGTCCATAACCCGCCTCCTTCTATTCCTCCTCCTCAATGGCCCCAAGGCCCACATATTTCCTGTAACTCGGCCTGTCCGGGTCCTTTTGTGGGTCAATCTTCACACCCTCCACGGCCTTTACATCAAGCCGTCCCTTCAAGGCCATCAGGCCAACCCTCTGTTATTCAAGTTGCACCCCTCCAACAAACCCTCTTTGATAAAATCGCTTCAATGGAGGAACAATTGAAGAGGGTCACAAGCCCACGGCCCGCTCCTCCTCCTCCTCCTCAAGTCAATCCTCTTCATATTTTTATGAATAACATCACCAAGATGGAAAAAGATTGGAAGGATAGGAGAGATAACAGCATCAATGATCTAAGTGAGCAAGGTATTTTGACAAGTGTTAATGATCAAGTGGACGCCGTCCGCCCTCCACCACCCATATATCCCGCTCATTCATGTGGCCCACCGCCTTAGCCTCTGCGTCTGTATACACGATAACCTCCATATCAATATACGCCTCCTCTACCCATTCACACCATGCATTCATGTGGCCCTCCGCCTCCGCGCTCACCTCCACAAAATCCTCTATCCATCATTACGCCTCCATCACCCATCATTATGCCTTCACTACGGCGTCCACTTGAGTCTGATGATGAAGAATTGGAGATGGCACAACAAGAAGAATCTGTTAAAGAGACACCCATTCCGAGTTTCCTTCGTTTTCCTCTCCCTCCGTTACCCGATGAACCCCCTGCTCAGGACGATGCCACCGTCCCCAACCCCGTCTATAAAACCAATTGGTGTTACGATGATGGGTCGATACTCCAATCACCCACACCGGCGCACCATGACCCTTCTCTCCCCTTTCAAACCTCTCGCACCACCAAAATCCGACGCTTTCTATGAACCAAACCTCTTATTACACCATTAACATACACCAAGCCATCTGAGCCCTCCATTATGTCTTCATCAACAACCACTCCATCGGCCTCCACCGAACCCCCCGCCAAACCTTTTTCTAAACCAAGTAACCCTCCTTTGCCGCCACCTCGGCTTTCCATTATCCCCATAACCCAAAAACCAATACTTCCTAACCTTCCACATAATCCTTTACCCGTGACTAATCCCGAGCAGGGTCCACCCCTTTTTGCACTCGAGCTGACCCCGTCCGCTTCCGAGCAAGGGGAGAAGCCCGTCGTGTTTAAATCTCCACTTCTACTTACACTTCCTTCAACACCATCAATTAAACATTCATTATCCATTGAGCCTACCGCCTCCATCTCGCCTCCTTCCGCTCGGAGTGGGTGTATAATTACAAGCGCATGTGCCGAGAATATTCAAGTGCCGGGCAAGGAGGATTTGGGTATGGCTATGTTATTCAAAGTTCAAGAGTTTATTTGTCGGATGCCGATCCGCGTTCTTGTGTCGGACATCTTTGAAGAGGCTAAGTCCCCACTGATGCTCACAGAAGAAAAATGTCAAGATTTGATGCCATGTCGGCCTAAGGCCGTTATCAAAATCACCTTGCTCATCGGTCAACATTCTGTCAAAGCTCTCATTACCCCTTATTCTGTCATCGTACAAGTTCCTACCAAAGAAAAGGAGTTCTCCTCTTACATTCCCATAACACATTCCACCGCTAATGAGAGCTTATGTTCATCAATTTCATCCACTGAGCCGGTGGGGCGGGTACTTTCTTTGCCATGGAGGGGCAGGCTTTCTCAAGGGCCTTCCATTGATCCACACACCATTTCTTCTATTTGATTCGCCCTCTCATTTAATTTCTCCTTATGGATCACTCACAGGGTGAGAAGGAGAATTTCTTCCTTGCACTCCTTGCATCCCTTGCATTCTATGCATCCATCACATTCATTGCATTGCATCCCTTTGCATTCCTTCTTTCCCAGGTTTCCGGACCTGTATCTTCCCCATCTTCTGGAACCTCCGGATTTACCGCTTCACCTGGGGCATCGCACCCCCTCCTATTTCCTTCATCCGGAACTTTCAGATTTTCCATCTCTTCTTTTTGGACATTTTGCCCCCTCCTATTCTCTCCTTCCGGAACCTCCAGACTTATCTTTTTCCCTAAGGCATCGCGCCCTCTCCAATTTTCCTCCTCCGGAACATCCAGATTTCTCGCTAATTCTCCTTGGGTCCAATTTTCCTCTTCCCTATTCTATCTCTCTTAATTCACCTCCATCTCCGGAATCCCCAGATATTTCATCTCTTTTGCTGGGGTACCGCGCCCCTTTTTACTCCCACCCTCCAGAACCTCCAGATTCCTTTCTCTTCCCAGGGCATCGCGCCCCTTTCTATCTTCTCCCTCCGGAACCTCCGGATCTTTTCTTTCCTTTCCTCCGATTTGTCTTCCTACTCTTCCAAGACATCGCGTCCTTGGTTCTTTTCCTCCTTTTTAATTGCCTTTTTCTACATTTCTTCCATGGGTATCGCGTCCCTCGCCATTTTATCCCCCCGAAACCTCCGGATTCTCATTCTTTTTCCCATCATGATTCTACTCCATTGCCTCCGGACCCTCCAGATCCGCCACTCTCGATCTACCAATTTCTCATCTTAATTCCATCTAATCTCGGGTCCGACCCGACTTCCTCCACCTCCATTGCTCTGGGCATCTGCCCGTTCTCACACTGCTTTCAAGGCTTTAGTCCTCACTCCTCATCTTAATTCCCTTTTTATTTTGTAGACCTTTTATGTGATCAGGGTCTCTGCACCTTAGTGAGGGAGTTCTAGCCCTCACCTCTCTTCCTTTTCTTCTTATTTCATCTGAGTCTTGTTTACACACCACCCCTTCCTATTAAGCCACTTCAACTCCTTTGCTATCCTTTCTCCTATCTGCCAAACGAGTGCTACAAATCCCACGCTTATCAACATTGCCTCCGACAGTTGCTTCTTCTACAAGATCGCAAGGTAATGTATGTGCGTAAGTATGCATTTTTATGATGATATTATCTTCATTCATATTCATGCATAGTTTTCAACACAAAGTGCTTCTTGACATGTTGAAGAGTGTGTGTTCTAGGCTTTATCCTAGGTCTTTGTTTAATGTCAAAAAAAAAAGAGTCTTTAGGCTTGCTTTTGCAACATCCTTTTGGTAATAAGAACCCCGCGCTAGGAGTTCAGCATTCTCTCCCCACTCATTAAGGGCAACCCTTAGCTGGGCACCGCACACACTTCACGGCGTCCTTAGCCGTCTCCTTCGATAAAACACCGTCTATACTTAGGCCATGCTCGAGGGTAGGAAGTCTTTTCTCTTCTTAACTCGGCTGAAATATGAGGGCGGAGTATTCTGGGCAAAATAATCAACCTAAGCGCACCCCGACAAGAGGAAGTCTCAAATAGGGGCAGTCAATTATGACCTTATTCTCAAATATCAAAGCTCAATTGTAATATCTTTCAAAGTCCAAAGGACACAATAGTGAAAAATCAAGTGAAAAAAATGTGTGAAATGCAAAGAAAAATCCAATGAATTATTGGCATGACAAGAGGGCAGTACAGTTTCCCCACGGGACGTTATGAGCCCGGTCTAATGCCTGCCTCCAAAAGAATTAAGGTTCGATGATATGACACAAAGCCCCAGCGTAACAGATCGAGTCTCTAGGGGTTGTGCTATGGAAAGAAGTTAAACCCGATATCTTCTTAACTTATATCAAGCTTATCCTCAGTTTTTCTTCTCTTCTCCCTCCAAGACTGAGTGTTTCTCGGGTATGGCCTTAGTAGGGGCACCGTTAACCAAGGGTAGCCGACTATAGGGTGCCACCTTTCAATGCACGCCCTACTTTGGACAGTTCTTAGCAAAAGGGGAAGTAACAAAGACCCCTAGCCAGTGGTTTAAGTCCTCCTTTGATGCTGCATTAGCACTGTCTAAACCGAATTTTAAAAAAAAATGAATATTTCTCAATAAAAATTCAAAAAAAGTTGAATATTTCTAAAAAAATTACAAAAAATTCAAATACTCCCCAAAAATCAATAAAAATTTGAATATTTTTCAAAACCCATAAAAATTTGCATATTTCAAAATCCAAAAAAATTACATTATATTTCCTAATGGTGTTGTTTTACAGGGACAACTTTTGCACGGACTAAGAGCACGGGATGAGTCCTCTCCATTCATTGCTATCTACCTTTTGATTCTCCTCATGTTCTCAACATCAACATCTTCATTCACCACTCTGGGCATCAATTGGTCTTCATTTCCAAATCTTTCTAAGTAACTCCTGCTGACTTCACTGGATTATTCCTGCCGCTTTGGACATCATCACTCTGATCATGATTCCTTCAAATCTTATGATTGGCTAAGATTGTCATCCTCATGATAAAAACAAACAATGATGCTTCGTATGCTTTCATGCTCTCATACTTTATGATTTTATGCTTGATGCTATGCCATCCATGATTGAATGCTTAAATGAATGCTATTCATGCCATCTATGTTCATGCTATGCTTCACATGTTTAACGTTATTCATGCTATGGTTTCCATGTTTAATGCCTTAATTCATTGATTGTTATCTTCATGATATCTTGACTAATCAACTTTTGAGCATAGGAAGAAACTCTTTGGTCCTACCATCCGGGTATCATCCTGGTCCCACGGTGCTTACACTGCATTTCTCAGTTCTCTCATGCTTATTGCTTCACCATCTTCCCTATATGAATTTTTACTATATGTTATCTACGCTATTAGATTATATCAAGGATCTTGTGGCTTTGGTAAATCTGGAATTTGAGTTCCCCTTCATCAAAAATGATGATGATTTCAGAGGAATCTTAGTCACACGGATAGGCCGTTGAGCCCTCCAAGATTGGGGACGATGGTTCCCTTTTACGAGTTGGTGAGCAGATAAACGGGCTTCGGCTTAGTATCAGCTGACGAGATCGGTATCTTGACTTAGTCTGGGCAGCTTAATAATATTATCCTTGATTACATTCTATTTTAATTTGTTTTAATTTTTTCTTTAAACCCAACATGCATTCATGTAGGACTTAGAATTAACTTTGGGAAGATCATTCTAATAACTCATTTTGAGGTCAATTGATCATTAGGTTTCAAGATATGATATATTCCATGCTGAATTGTGTCCTCAGTTCGCCTTGTTGTTGTTTTGGGTTGTTTCCTTGAAAACTCCTTTGTTTGGATTTCTATCCTTTTATTCAATTATCTTCCTTAGATCCACCTTGACTGCAGCACGTCCACATTGCCTGGTAACCTACAGGTTTGTGACCTGGGGTACTTCCACCGCGCTGGAAGTTGATCGCTCTGTTTTATTCTCTCCTTCGTGCCCGCGTGCACACTCCCTCCTTTATCCCTACAGTTGTTGCTTTCATTGAATCTCCTCAAGATTGCTTCATCTTGAGCTTTTGATCCAATTCCTATCAAGTGGTGTTGATCGCGTGTCCCATCACACCTTGGCATCTACTTTTCATTCCACTCCACTTCATTTCACTTCATTTTATTTCATTCCACTCCATCTCACTCCCTTGCAGAGTAGACGCCAAGGCGGGATAGCTATAAACACGTCAAAATTGACATCATTTTGAGCATATCTCCTTTCGCATTGCGAAGCCTCGATTTGACCCTCAAATCAACTTATTTGAGTGATTTTTCCTCATTTTTCTTGAAAATTAAGCTTTCCCAAGCTTTTCCCTATTTTTTTTCTAATTTTTCCTGGGCTTTTCTCCAATTTTTTAAAACTTTTCGAAATTAGCGACAGTCCCTTAGTTGCCAATTCTTTTCTGAAAGAATATGCATCTTTTCGAATTGTCGCCATTTCTTCTGAGTCGACGCATCAAACTGGGGTGTCGACCTTGTCAAAACCGCGTCCGGGACATCAGACGCGTTCTTATTTTCCCCAATTTTTAGCTTGAAAATAAATCATGAATGGACGTCTGTCTGGATGGGCGCTTTTTCTTGAACGCGTCGGGCACCTTGGATGCGTCTTATATTATCCATTTTAATTATAGAATTAACGCCTTTTCAAAGGGCGCTATTTTTATTAAACGCATCCGACCTATCAGACGCGTTCTTGAAACTGCGGCAAGGCCCTTCGTCGCCTATTCCTTTCCTTCGCCTCCTTGAAGAATTAACCCCTTCTACACAGTCACTTATTCTTTAATGGGCGGCCATCATATTGATGTTAATTCCTATTTTATCTTTAAATAATTATCAAAATTCAAAAAATTCATGAACGCATCTGATCAGATGGACGCGATTTACTTTTTCATTTTTTGGTAATTTTCTAATTTCTAGAATATTCAAGAAAGGGCGTTCATTCGAGCTGTCGCCTATTCTTGAACGCGTCCAAGACCCCAGACGCATTCATCCTTGCCTTATTTTAAGTATTTAACTCCGTCTAAAATTCATATTAATTCCTAATTGGTGACTTGGCCTTGGATGCCAATTCTTTTCTAATTTTGAAAGTTCCTAATCCTTCCTAAAATGGCTCAGAATTGGTGACGGCTCAAACTATCGCTATTTTAATTGGCGACCACTACGGCAGTCGCCCATTCTGACATAATTTTGAATCTGGCTAGAACCTCCTTCCTTCTCCGTTTTGAGCCCCTTTTCCAATTGGGAAAGGATCCTAATGGTTTCTAAGGTTGAGGGGACACATAGCCAATGAATATCTCCTTCTAAATCCTAATAAAATTAATTTTCCTATTCTCTAAGGAATTAAACCTCCGAATTTCACCCCTATAAATAGGACCCCTCTCTACGGCATGTAAAAGGCATCAATAATCAACGAAGGGGAGGTGCTGCCAGATCGGAGGCTCAAGGAGGAGACTCCCACGCGCTCTAAAGCTTCATCCTTTGGAGATCTTCATCCCTTGAAGCCAATTGGAGAATAAACCCATAACCCAATTCTTTCTCCCATCTCTTTTATTTCTCTCTTGCATTTTAATTAGTTCATGCATCATACTCTCTTTGTCTTTTGTTTATTTTTATCATCTCAACCACATTGAGATCCTCCTTAGAGCAACACTTGCACACCTCCCTTTTTTTCATCATTCATCATACTTTTATCCACCCTTTGCATAGGGGTTTAAAAGCCAAACACCAACAAGGTGTGTTCTTTTCCATGATTTCATTGCTTATTCATATGTGGGATTTGATACTACACACTTGATTTCTAATCCAATTCTTTATTGGTGTTTTCTTCATTTTGCAAGGGTAATCAACACAAGAGAAACTCTCTTCATCGGCCGGCCAATTGGAAGAGAAGGTGCACTCACAATCTCCCCGCGCTTTTAAGGTATTTATTCGTGATCCCTCCCTTTACTGCATTGTTATATTCTTTTGAGGTATCCCCTCTGGCGATCACACTCCATTAGCATCCACGTGCGCTTTTGCTCTCTCTTTTCTATCCCTTTCCCCTTCTTTTTCCCTTTATTTTCTCCTATTGTTAATTAATTTTCCTAAGTGGATTTTTCCATAATCTACAGTAGGCGGCAAGCCCGTCTAAATGCCGTTATGGACGAGGAAACCGCAAGAGAAGGAGAATTCATTGAAGGTGCCATTCAAATTTATTCACATCCTGCATTCGTGTTATTTGATACTGGTGCTTCTCATTCCTTTATTTCTAGCACTTTTGCTAAAACCCTGTCAAATTCACCTATTCCTTTGCCCTCAGACTTAACTATAGTTACACCCCTAGGTTCTGGAACGGAACTTAAAACATACTACCCCGATAGTGAGGTTACCATAGAAGGCCACAATCTCCCTGCAAACCTCGTATGCCTTGACATGGAAGGCTACGATGCCATATTAGGAGTAGCTTGACTTTGTGATCATTATGCCGACATAAATTGTCGCAATAGGAGGATTTCTTTTCATAAACTGGATTTCTCAAAGTTTTATTTCCTTGGCCTTAAGTATAGGAAGCATCCTACCCTTATTTCTTCTCTTCATGCCTGCAAACTCATCTCGCAAGGTTGTGAAGCTTTTCTTGCTTCCGTAGTTATTATCGAGTCCAAGGAAAACCTCATAGAAGAAATCCCTATATGAAAGATTTTCTTGATGTCTTCCCTTCTGATCTACCCAATCTACCACCCGAAAGAGAAGTCAATTTCTCTATTGAACTCACACCTGGAGCCACACCTGTGTCAAAAGCTCCCTATGGGATGTCCCCCATAGAGCTCAAAGAATTGAAGAAGAAACTACAAGAGTTGCTGGAGAAAGGCTTCATTCGACCAAGCACATCCCCTTGGGGTGCGCCGGTCCTATTTGTCAAAAAGAAGGATGGATCCCTCAGGCTGTGCATCGATTACTGGCAGTTAAATCAACTCACCATCAAAAATAAGTACTCACTGCTGCGAATTGATGAGTTGTTCGACCAGATCTCTAGTGCGGAGTATTTCTCCAAGATTGACCTCAGGTCTAGCTATCACCAATTGAGGATTAAAGAGGAAGATATTCACAAAATGACTTTCCGTAGCAGATACAGACATCATGAGTTCGTGATTATGTCGTTCGGGTTAACCAACGTCTCGGCAACATTTATGCAACTCATGAACAATGTTTTCAGGCTGCATCTAGACCGATTTGTGGTCGTATTCATTGATGGCATCCTTATTTATTAAAAGACAAAGGAAGAACATGAAGAACACCTAAGAATTACTTTGCAAACCTTAAGAGAACATCAACTATATGCGAAGCTAAGTAAATGTGAGTTCTGGCTAAAGGAGGTTTCATTCCTTGGCCATATTATTTCTAAAGAAGATATCATCGTGGATCCTTCTAAGGTAGAAGCTGTCAAGAACTGGAGCCGACCAACAGCTATATCTGAGATTACAAGTTTCCTTGGTATGGCTGGTTACTACCGACGATTTATCAAGGATTTCTCCAAAATCACCATCTCTCTAACAAGGCTTACTAGAAAAGAAAATCCCTTTGTATGGACAAAGGAGTGCGAGGAGAATTTCTTGACTCTCAAGGAAGATCTCACCACTGCACCCGTTCTAGCATTGCCTGTCGAAGGTGGTGGATTTGAAGTATACACAGATGCATCAGGAATTGGCCTCGGGTGTGTCCCTATGAAACATGGAAATGTCATTTGTTATGCTTCAAGGCAACTGAAGCGGCACGAGGAAATTTATCCGGTTCATGATCTAGAGCTAGCTGCCGTTATATTCGCCTTAAAAGATTTGGCGTCATTATCTTTATGGGGGAAAATTCATGGTATTTTCGGACCACAAAAGTTTGAAATATCTTTTCTCTCAAAAGGAATTAAATATAAGACAATGGAGATGGCTGGAGTATCTCAAGGATTACGATTTTTCCATCCAATACCATCCAGGCAAGGCGAATGCTATAGCCGACGCGCTTAGTAGGAAACCAATGGGATTGTTATCAAGTCTCATGAAAGGTATGACTAATCTCACTATTAAGTTTGCTCAGCTAAATCTAGACATTGATACGGAGAAAGAAGAATGTTTTATTGCCAAAATCTGATCACAACCTACACTAATAGAAGACCTAGTCAAGTTTCAAGAGAATGACCCCACACTGACGGAGATCAAGGCTAATATTGATCAACGGCCAGATTTCTCTATCACAACTGATGGAAGATTGCTATTCCGAGATTGGATCTGTGTACCAGATCATGTCGATACTAAGAAGCTGATCATTGAAGAAGCTCATAAATCAAGGTATGCCATTCACCCAGCTTCTACCAAAATGTACCAAGATCTAAAATGGAACTTTTGGTGCCCCAATATGAAGAGAGAAGTGGCGGACTACGTATCGCGCTGCCTCACTTGTCAGCTAGTTAAGGAGGAACATCAAAGGCCCGCTGGGAAGTTACATCCCTTGGAAATTCCTGAATGAAAGTGGGAGAGTATATGAATAGATTTCATCATAGGTCTACCAAAGTAAAGAGGTGGACATGATGGTATATGGGTGATCATAGACCGCTTGACCAAATCGGCTGACTTTCTACCTATTATAAGCTGATGGTTCGTAGATGTTTTGGCTGCCTTGTACATAAAGGAAATTGTGAAATTACACGATGTCCCTGTTACCATAATTTTAGATCGAGACCCTCGATTCACATCTCAATTTTAGAAGGGGCTACAACATTCATTAGGGATCCGGTTGAATTTCAGCACTGCATTCCATCCACAAACCGATGGTCAAACTGAAAGAACCAATCAGGTGGTGGAAGACATGCTTAGGGCGTGTGCAATTGATTTTGGTGGAAGTTGGCACGACCACTTGCCTGTGGTAGAGTTTGCCTACAATAACAGCTATCAATCTAGCATTCAAATGGCACCGTTTGAGGCGCTATATGGTAGGACTTGTCGTTCACCTATATGTTGGAATGAGGTTGGAGAAAGACAACTTCTAGGCCCTGATCTTATTCGAGATACAACCGAGAAGGTGAAGCTGATTAAGGAAAGACTCCAGATGGATCAGGATAGACAAAAGACGTATGCTGATATCAGGCGAAGAGACCTAGAATTCCAAATGGGAGATCATGTATTTCTCAAAGTTTCCCCAGGTCATGGTATCCGAAGATTCGGCATCAAAGGCAAGCTTACTCCGAGATTCATCGGCCCTTTTGAAATTCTTGAAAGGGTTGGCGAGGTTTCTTATCGACTAGCATTGCCTCCACAACTATCTGACGTCCATGATGTATTTCATGTGTCCATGCTTAAGAGGTATGTCTATGACCCATTTCATGTTATAAGTCATGATGATATGGTGATACAAAAGGATCTTACATACGAGCAAAGACCACTTAAAATATTTGATCGAGAGGTACGTCAGCTTCGCAACATGACTATTCCCATGATAAAGGTCCAATGGAATAAATGCCTGGAGCAAGAAGCCACATGGGAGACAGAAGAAGCTATGCGCAAAATATTTCCTGAACTATGCAACTATAAGTATAATCACTCTCCATAAAACCCATACATCGAATTTGGGGACCAAATTCTCTTAAGTGGGGGAGGGTGCAGCAACCCTAAATTTTTTTGAATTATTAATAATTAAATAAAATAGAAATTTAAATAACTTTGAAGACCTTAAATTAACCAAAGGTTAAGCCCACCTAAATAGGCCCAAAGGACCCAATCCAAAGCCTTTTAGGCCCAAGCCCACCTAAAGAAACGTAATTAGGGTTTATTTTTAGATGGGATAAATAAGGCAAGTAAGGGATAATTAGAAGGGGGAGTTTGAATAAAATTCAAATTCTTAGAGAAGGCCAGAATGCGCCCATACGATACGTCGTGATAATGAAGAACGTGATACTGTGGATGACCGCGATAATATCACGGAACCGAGGTGTGGTAAAACACAGAAAGTTTGGATTTTTATCCATGATTCGGCCATGGATCGATGTTATCTCGAAAAGGAAACCTACCTAGGACTCTTGGTGATCGAATCTACCTCAAATAAGGACTCTAATTCGATCAAACCCCTCAACCCTAGATCTTTCTCTATAAATAGAACCCAGGTCCAACCTGTGTCAACCCTAGTTTTGGCTCGCCTGGTTCGATGGTAAGGAGGAATTATTTCTTGTTAGCCCTTAAGAATGTTTTATTCCCATTAGTATTGACTAACTTCTCTCCAAATCTCGTACGAGGAGGTCAAGCCGTTGGAGAGATAGAAGCCCCACAAGTCCCTGGTTCCCTACAAATTGCACAGGAACGAGTGAGTCAGTCTAGGGAAGATTCAAGGTTTAGAAGCCCTAATCGAGGTAATCTTACGTTGAGTTTTTAGAACAATTTGTTCCCCTTTGTATCTTCTACCAACCCACCAATTTCCATGAATTTAGGTCAATCTGTTAAAAAGATAGAAGGTTGAGAAATCGCAGGTTTCACGCAGGACGCGCGGGAATAGGAGAGTACTTCCAGTCCGAAATTCTCTACTTAGGAGCATCCCTAGAGGTTGGTTATCTCATGGATGGCTAAACTAACGTGTTAGGAACAAAAGCCCTTTGATTTCTTTTGAGTTCACACACCATACTCGGAGAATTTCATGTTTTACTATCACTGCGCATATAGGGTTATCATAGCATGCATGAATCCTGCCTTAAATAAAAAGATGATGACTTGGACTGAAATCACACAAATCTATGAATCTCCATCCCTTATTTCTATTATAGCATGATTCCTTTACTAGATTTTTGTTGGTTTTATGTTTATTGGCCATAGAAATAGCCCTGCAAGACCAATATTACCTCTATCTCACAGAGGGATGATTACGGTTGTAACAGGGGTCACGTCTATTAACGCACACACCCGATACGTCACGTTAAGGTATTAACGCGTTGTTTCTTTTTACCACGTTAATGAAGAATGTGCGGGTCATGACTGTCACGTTAACCCTTCGTTGAACATGTTAAACCTTGTTATTTCCCATGATATATATATGATATTATGCATTTTATTTTAATAGTTTCACTTCCTGATCACGTCAGAACTGCATATTAGTGTTAGCATCTTCTTTCAAAGTTTAATTTCATTATATATTAATTTCATGCCAAACCATCATATAATTTGTATATAAATGAATTTTCAATGGATTACATGAGATTCATGCGCTCCTTTCTCATCTTATTTCTATTTCATAAGTCATATATAGCGTGTATTCTGGTACGTGGCTATTAGTTACACATTACACATTCTAGGCATATCTCTTGGACTTGTGATCCTCTCCGTCGAATATTCCTTTTGTCAGACTAGGTGATCATGTTTCAAGGCCTCTATAAGTCTACGCTAGCCTTGGATTCCCTCAAGGCCGCCGAGCTGGTTGTACCCTAAAAACCCAAAAAAGTTAAGTAGCACTTCATGTTTTCCTGATTCTCTATGAACTATCCTGATCGCGCCCTATGTACCATGCGCGTTAATGAATTATAATGGTGGTTACTTTGGTCGCATTATTGTTCAGCCACAGACTACTCACGGCGTCGACCTAATTTTCTTCCTGTGTCGACTCCTTCGATGAATGCGCACAGATGGTATGTCGCATTAATCCATTATCGTGACCCTCAAGAGCGTCGTGTTAATGAATTTCTGCCCTAACCCGTGGTTTGACCCAAGGGTTGTTTCTCCTCTGTTCCTAGATGGTCCTTGGACTATATAAACCTTAACCTCTTGTACAATAAACCATTAGTACATTATGGAAATTAATAAATGTACCGTTATGCTCCTCCCGTAGCATGACCTTGTCATTAAATCATCCTTGAACACTCATATGTTCTTAATTGGTGCATTCTTACCTTAGTATTGTTATCATAAAACTATTGTTTGAACTTTACATTATTGGCCTGCATTTATATTACTCATAGAAGTAGCTTGATTTATAACTTGAAGATGTGGATCGGGCAATGATTGTGTCCAAGGGCTCGACACTAGCCCCCACGGTTGATTGCCGAAAACATGCTATAAACCGTGGGGTATGATGAACACTGGCGTCGCATTACGCCAGGAGTACTTTTTTTATAAATGGGTGAAAACCATGAGGCTCTCACGAAATTATTACATTCTTGTTACATAACTTTCTAGTGCATAGCCTTTATGGTTATGAAAAGTACATTCTCGTTACATTCGTGTTACATGAAAGGCCACTTGATATTCTTGCTTGATTATATTTTCATGAATTGTCATCTCTACACTTGTCTCCATACTTATTGTCACATTGGTTTATACCGCTTGTTTTAATCGTATTTCTTCTTATCATCTAGAGCTAAAATGTTAATTACTAAAATCTTGCCTTCATGTTGATACGAAGATACCTACTAGGCAAGTGTGCTCATTCCCTACCATTTTCCCAATCTTTTCAAGAAATTCAAGTTAGTCGGTTTCAGACTATGCTAGTGATGGGTCCGAGAGCGATGATTGATGATCAAGTGAAGACCTAGAACGTCATGAGTCTAGTCGAGTCTTATGATATAATTTTTTATTTTCTTGAGTCTAGAGAATATTGATGTTAAATGAGTCAAGAGTCAAGATTATCTAAACTTTTGATTATTATTCAAATGAAGTTGGATTTTTGATCAATAATTGTGCATTCCTCTCTATGTGTGAATGTTAGCACTCTGATTATCTTGATTGCGAGAGGCTTATCTTGTTGGCTGCTCATGCCCCCGATATTACTTCCGCTATACATATATCTCGAGGCGTGACAGATGTAGTAGGCTATATGTTCCTTTGGCGAACCATGTTTGTTAAACTTCTCAAACTTTGATGGTTAATTGACGCCGGGAGGTAGCCGCTTGGCCGCATGATGGATATGGTAAGGTACCTTGTACACTTCGAAAGCGGTATAATCATTATTGCCCCTATCGGCCAACTTCTTTTCGATCATTTATTCTATCATAATTTTATTCACCATCGCCTGGTCGACCAGGCTTGGGCAGGAGTGAGCTTGTTACATCTGCAGCATCGCCACCGTTGCCTGAGGTGCAGCGGCAATCCCATGGTATGGAAAAACAAGGGGTTGCATTGGAGTGGTATGTGTTGACACCCATTTTTAGCCCGCAAGTTGAGCTATTTCTCTTGTTCATCTTCCGTGATGTCCCAAATTACCCATTATTTTGGAGCAGTCCTTGATCTGATTTCGAGCAAATTTTCTAGATCATTTCCCTAGCCCCTTGAGCTTGGAAACCATTTTCTACAAGTTTCGGACTATTCTCCATGATTTCCCTCCATTCCAGAACATTCCCCATCCTCCCCTTCGACCGGAGCGCTTTCGCCAACAGAGGGATGGTGGCGGCCTTCTGGATGGCCGCTACCATCATTTGGAGGTCTCTTGGATTGCCGCCATATTCCTCTGGTAGCAGTCATCTGGCTGGCCGCCAAAGTCATATGGCGGTCTCCCATAAGATCGCCAAATGCATGTCTTCGCCAGGTCACCGTGTTCACCAACGTCTTCGGTTCCATGCTTATCTTACTACTTAGTTGCGGTCTTCCCTGGACCGCCATGTCCTAGTTGCGGTCTCGCGATAGACCGTCTCTTTGGAACAGAGCCCAGAACCTTCTGAACTCCGATTTCTTCACCCGATGACTCTCCGGGAGCCTCATCTCACACCGATTTCAAAGAGAATATCTTTCCAGATCGATTCTAATCCACCTTGGGGATATATTCCCACTATTATCCACGAGTTTTATCAATCTAAATCTCTATTTTGGGTGTTTATCCTCATATTTAAACCCTAGGGTTTCTGTAACTCCTATAAATAGAACCCAATTCGTAGGACGTGAAGGGGGGCTCTTTCTCGATTCGGGGTGAAGCCATGTCGCATCTCTGACTCGTTTCTTCGATCCTGGCCTTAAGAGGGAAGTATTGTCTTCAATTTTCACGCTCAAAGGCTTTCTATCTCTCTTTATTCTCTTAGTTATTCCCCTCCTATTTTCGAAAATCATCACAATTTGCATTTTTTACACTTTGCATGCATTTTTCTCCATATTGCATGCACGTTTCCCACAGTTGTGCCGTGTGATTTTTCCTCCTATTTGTTTCATTCTCATTAAAACACACATACCTATCTTTTCCACCCTTCCATAGGAGTTAAAAACCTTCCCCCGATGCGTTATCCCTCAATCTTTCATGTTACTTTATCACATACGGGATTGGATGCTACACTCATAGTTTCGAATGGGTTTTCTCTTGTTTCATCTTTGTTTTGCAAGAGAAGCATGATTGAAGGTGAGGCCCACTTCTTCTAGCCGGCTGGAAGGTGAGGAGGTTGATTCCACATTATTCCCGCACTCTTCTTCTTAAGCACGATCAAGTCTCCATCCCTTTTCCAAGGTACACGACACTGTTGCATCCTTTTCCCCATCCCTTTGGCATTGTCATCCCTTGGTGGCGATCACAGTCAGTTCTTCTATCTCTTTCATCGCCCCTTTGTCCTTTGTTCATGCTTTCATGCTTACATGCATATTTGTTAAGTTTGGTGGCGGGTTAGATAAATCATCTACAACTCCATTTTTTGGCGATCACGATGGGACGCCTAGTGCCCATCACGTTATTCATGCTGTCTTGTAAGTTGGGTGTGTGCATGTGCATGTTTAGGTAGTATTTTTCTCCATTTTCCTACTGTTCTGGGTGTTCTCGGGTCTGTCAGGTGGTTGCGGTCCTCTCTGACGCCGCAAATACTGTTAGCGACCATCACTGGGCCGCCCCACATCTCTGTTGCAGTTGCGGTCTTCCAGGAGACCGCTACTTGATAGAAATGGTCATCCAGAAGACCTTTACTTGCTCTCTGGTAGGTCTGCGCACAGTCTCACGGGGCCCTGTTCTTTGACGATTTATTTCACTTCCTGAGGCCGGATCGCTCCATTTTTAGTTCCCGTGGGTAGTTCTTTTTATTATCTTCACGTCCATATATCATTTGCATTCATTGGGTCATGTTTTGATAATTTAATCTTGTCTTCATTTTTGAGTTTTCTGCAAGAAATATGCATGCAGACCTGGGACAAACTCACAGGTACCTCTTTGAATGATGATTTAATTAGCTTCCCGAGGTCTGATTGCTTGTTTTTTGCTCTCATCTTGTTCCCCTTTGTGTTATATTCGTTTCCATATATCATTTGCATGCATTTTGTCATGTTTGCATAGTTAAATCGTGTCTCCATTTTCGAGTTTTACGCATAAAATCTGCATGCAGGTCCAGGGGCAGACTCACAGGTACGTTTTGCATTGATGATTTAATTGCCTTCCGGGTTCTCATTGTGTCTTTTCTTGGTTCTATCTTACTGTCCTTTGTGCTAGCTTCATTTTCATATATCATTGTGTTTGCATAGTTTAATGTTGCCTTGCTTTTCTAGTTTTAGGCTAGAATTTTACATGCACACCGGTGCACATAGGGTCATTCCTTGCATATCATAGTTGAATTCCCCCTTAGTAGGTGATCCTCTTGCCTCCATATTTCTTGGAGTCGACTAGGTGATCTTATCCGGGACCTCCGTAAGTCCCCGTGAGCCGTGGATTCCCACACGGAAGTCGGGCCGATTGTACATTTTCCACCCCTTAGGCTTGCTTTTGCATACGTGTGAGGGAGTTAACCTTAGTCAACCCAAAGTTTGGACCTTATTCCCACAGGATTCCTATCTTGAGGGAATTATTCTTAACTCAAATCATTAAAAGGTTCATTAAAACTTCTAAAATATTTCCCATCATATTGACTTATTTGACTTGGGTGAAAACTCTCACATTGCATTATTTATGTTGTTTGGGCTTGTTCAAGCCCATTCGTGGTGTTTGTGGTGCATTTCCTTGTCCATCATACACATTTTGTTGTTAAGTCATTGGGTCTTAGGCCTAGGTTCGTTGTTTTGGGTCATATTTAGTCCGTCTGTCTCAGAGTCTGATAGCGGCCCTCCCAGGACCGCCTCCGTCCATTAGCTGTCCCACCAAGACCGCCTCTTACCCTGTGGGCCCCGTCCTCTTCCAGCCCTCTCCTCATAGAGCCCTTGCTTCCCTGGATGTATTCCTTTGATTTCCTTGTATTAAGTCTCCATTTGCCCTCAGGGAGCATCGCTTCAACTCCTTGTACCCTTCTCCTTCCCAGTCTTATTCTTACTCCCGCGTGGAATCCTCTTCCCACACGGGCCCATCTTCTCGTGGTCCCCCTGACCCGTCTGAGGAACAAGCCCATCTTTTGGCCCACCTATCAGGCCTTGTTCGCCAAATGGACCCGGCCCAGGCCCAAAAACTCATTACAAATCACCTTAATGGGCCTTCTTCTCTTAATGGGCTCTCTTCCCTTAATGGGCCTCATTCCACTTACCATGCTACTAGCCCAATGAGTCCTTATGCCAATGTTCATGTTTCTTCTAGGCCCACATACCCTTCTACTCCCAAAATGGGCCCTTCTTCTTCTCAACCCGGATCCTCTTATCTGGCCCATTATCATACTCCCGGTCCATATTCACGATCTCTTGCTCAAGCTGGCCCACATTACTCTCGATCTCTCCCTACCCAGGAGATGATCTCTTAAACCCAACGCCAGCTTGATGAACTTCAACGCCGGATCAATCCCAGATCTTCCTTGAGTGTACCATTCGCTTTCCAAAATCTTCGGCTCCCGCCATCTTCACAAATTCCTACATATCGCCGTTATGGTGGAGTCGGTGACCCGTACGTGCACGTCAAGGAGTTCGTTTATTAGTCGGCCCAGTTTCGATATGACCAACGCTTGATGGCTTATCTATTTGGTCTGTCTTTGGAAGGCCCGGCTCGGGATCGGTTCTTTTCATTGCCGCAAGAGAAAATTGTGAACTTTCAAGTTGTCCAAGAGAGATTCATTTAGCAGTTTCAAGACCAGGTTGGGCCCAGGTTTTCTATAATGGATTTGGCCCATGAGAAGATGAAGTCTGACGAGGAGTTCTATACCTTTGTTGACCACTAGCGTCGCCTGGCTGCGCAATTCCTGGGGCACATTCCGGAGGGAGAGCAAATCAACATGTTAATATCCAATGCGATGCCTGAGTACCGGTTCGTATTGGCCCTTAATGATATTACCTCCTGGCAACAACTTTACAGTCGAGCCCGCTTTGTTCACCAACAACTCTACAATTCCCTTGACCTCGAGTCTTCTTCACCTCCCACGTCTGCATACGCTCCGCCATCCACATCCACCGCATATTCGCCCTCCTTGAGTCGGCCTTCCACCGCATATCCCTTCATGAGTCAGCCTTCCGCTCCCGCATATCAACCCTCCACAAATTCCAACACCTCCACCTATCAACCTTCCATGGGTCCACCTTCCGCGAGTCAGCCTTTCCGCTCCCGCGTATCCACATATGTCTCCACCTTCACCTCTAGTCAAGGGAACACCACCTCTCGAGCAAGTGGATGCCGTCCACTACATACCTTCCCACTCCGCTTCGCATGTGCCATTGCCAAGTCCTTCCACTAGCCATGCGCCCTTACTTACACAGCCTCCACAACCTTCCCCTCAGCATCCGCCTTGCCCAATGCAGGTTCCTCGCTCTCCATTGCCGGAGTATTTTTCTGATATTTTCAAGAATTTGATGGTCACTCACACGTTGCAACTCCCTCCAGTTATGCCTTGCCGACCCGCGGTTGGGAATTTGCTTCGATTTTATGAATATCATCACCAGCAGGGGCATTTGGTCTAGGATTGCCTCGAGTTTCAAGAGGTTGTTTATGATCTGGAAGATAAGAGAAGGATTGATTGGCCTACAATTCGCAAGATTGTTTTATATCTCCACAGCAAGCAGCAGCAGCAAGCGCCGCCCAGGCAGCCGTCTCCATCATTGCAAAACCAGGGACACCCCTGTGGTTCTTTATCTAGCAATGCACCCGCTCCATTACCCGTTCCCTCACCTATTCCATCACCTCCATCACCATCTCCTATCCCGGCTCCATCGCCTTCACCTACCCAAGCCCTTGCTCAGGCTAGTGCCTCCCCTTCTTCTCCCACTTCTGCTACCACCGCTTCTGCTCCCAACGCCACTCGACGCGTCGTGTCGATACGTCGACGATGGGCGCCACGGCCTTCCCCTTCACCTTCCCCTTTGCCCCCATCACCCCCTCCATCTCCACAACCAGTGCCTTCATCACCATCTCCTTCATCTCCACCACCTCCGTTATCTCCACCATCACCTTCATCATCTCCATCGCCTTTACCTTCCCCACCCTCTCCTCCATCTTCCTCGCCGCCCGAGCTTGAGCAAGCCACACCTGCACCTTTGCTTTTTCCTCCACCCACACTCGAATCCACCATTACCGTATTGCCTATGCCATCACTTGGCATCACCATCCCCGTTGAAGCCTCCACGCCATCCGAATCTTTTCCCTCCACTTCTCCATCTGCTTCCACCCCACGGAGCAGGTGTGCGCTACCTTTGGTGCCCCTTGGGTCTGGTCTCCAGTGAGACAATGAGCCAAGTCAGCATGAGTCAGTGTCGGTTAAGCATTTCAAGGTCCAAGATTTTATCTGCCGGATGCCGATCCGCGTCCTGATCTCCGACTATTTTGGGGATGATGTGCCTCAGCTTCCCATGACGGTTACTAAGAAGAGTTCCCTGGCGCTTGTATTAGTTTCTTCAAGAGCAAGATCGGTGGCAATCTCATTGCTCGCCGGAGGTCTTATTATTGATGCTGTTATTTCTTCTCGCTCCATTTCAGTTCAGATGACTGGCCAGGAAGGGTTCTCCACCCGAGTTGTGCTAACCCGTATGGCTGCCAGAGATGTTATGCATTCCATGTTCAAGGGGCAGTTCGCCATATTTTCTGCATTCTCTAAGGACATTCTACACATCTTATGTAATCTCCCTTGGTTCATTAGTAAGTTGGACACGTCAACGCTGCACGTTACTCTCCCTCAGTACTATCCTGCCCTTCTATCAAGAGAGTTGTGCTTCAAGGCTGATTGCCGAGTGGAGTTGCCGAATCTCCATATCTTGGTGTCGAGTGTAGAACTCCATGGTTTTCTGATATTCATCACTATGAGGAGTTGTTTGTTAAAAAGTGTCTACCAATTGTTAGCACTGGGTGTCTAGGGGCAACCACCCTAATGAAGCTGCATGTGCACAACCGGGCCAGGCCGTCTGCTAGATGGGCCGATTATTTGAGGAGATGTTGCAGATCAAGAAGCCCGAAGGTCCGAGCCCACGGCAGGCGGGTCCATGTTCGAGAGATTTCTACTAAGAAGAAGCGGCAGCGCAAGTTCAAAGGCCGTCAGCTATGCACTCAGGGGCCTACTTCTTCCTCTTCCTCTCATTCATCATTTCTTCTGCTTAGCTCCCACCCTTGGGTGGTGTACTTTCCTCCTCCTAATCCTATTTCTATGATCTTCTCCTCTCTTTTGGGGTCCATGAACCCCCATTCCTCTTCTCATCCGGATTCTCTAGATTTTCCTTATTTTCACAACTCTAGGCCTCAGCATAGGCCCCCCTCCTATTGTAGATGTGGAAAATATGTAGCGTGGTGTCACAAGTCACATAGGCAAGCATATGTGCATAAGTGATAACATAATGTGCATATCAAGTGAACATCATGAACATGTGACTATGATCATACTGCAAGACAAAAGCGATAAAAGATGTAAAAGAATACCGTGATCGCCACCAAGGAATGACAACGCCAAAAGAATATAAAATACTAAGTGCGTTGTGTACTTTGGAAAAAGAGGATGATCGCGCTCAATATCAAGATGCGGGGACTATGTGGATTACCTCTCCTTTCCTTCCAGCCGGCTAGAAGGTAAGGGCCTCACTTTCCATGCTTTCGTGCGAAACAAACACAAAACAAGAGGCAAAACCCATTAGAAAATGCTAAGTGTAGAAATCTGCCCAAGTGCATAAAGTAGCATGAAAGATAGAGGGCAAACTTACCGGGGGAGGGTTTTCAACCCCTATGGAAGGGTGCAAACAATAGGTGTGTATATTGTGATTAGATTAACATGAAGAAATTGATTTAATATGCCATGATGAACATAGATAAACAAGATGCAAAAGTGCATGCCACAAGAAAAACTGTGCAAACAGTGTAAAGTGGGTGCAAAGACTGATACCAACAGTAGGGCAAACGATGTCCAAATGAAAAGAAATTTGAGATGACAGAAGACTTGAGTGTTGTAAAGAAGTAGGAACAAGAATCACTCAAAAAGGAGGTCGGGACAGAAAGTTATGACACCGGAGATTTGGGAAAAAATATGGACTGTGCAGAAAATTCATAACGGTGCACAAAATGGGCTCAAAGAATGATGAATATCTCACAAGATAGAACACCAAAAGAGGAAAGAGTGGATGCTATGGAAAGGTGGGAGTGTTGTGGTGAAACTAGGGTAGAAAGGAGAGTTTAAAACGGGGAAGAGACCAGTGAAAAATGGGGTGGAAAATACAAGAAAATAGAGGGGTGCAGAACATGGGAGAAAAATGACTAAGTATGAAAATAGAATGAACAATCAAAACTCATGGACAAAATATGCATGAAGATGATGAAATAATGAGCCCAAAACCAAGGAACACAAAGATTATACTTCCCTCTAGAGCCTGGAGTTGAAAGGATGGATCAAGCGTGCCCCACGGCCTCGCACCGGCGACGCAAACATGCCCCCGTCGCAAGAAATCTGAGTTTCAGCAAAGTGCAGAACAGTGTGATGAAACCTCAAAAGTAGGGGCTTGGAAGAGGGGGAAAAGATATGAGAAATAAGGCAAACATATAATGAAAATGAAGCTAATACTCCCCTCTTCAAGATGGAGTTGAGGGAGGACGAAAAGGATGAAGCATGACTCCGCACCGGCTTGATGAACAGGCCCCCGTCGCGAAGTTGTAGCAGAAAATCAGCAAACTGTGATGATTTGCCAAAAGTAGGGGCGAAGTTAGGAGGGTAAACGATGATGAAATCGAGCAAATAAGGAACCAAAACGAAGCTTATACTTCCCTTTTCAGGCTAGGGTCGAAGGAGGATGAAGAAAATTCGGCATGGCTTCGCCGTCGCCTTGAAAACACGCCCCCGTCGCATAGGAAATCTGGGCAGGTTTATATAGAAAAAATGGTGAAACCCCCAACTTTCTCCCACGATTCTAGAAGATAGAGTCCACCAAATCTCGAGATCTTTAGATCATTCTCGAGATAATAGTCAAGATAAGACGTAGGAACAAACAGGACTCTTTTTGGTTGAAGATTGTGGAAGTTATGGCTCTTGGAAGAAGCCTCTGGAACCTAATCTGCAGGGTTTTTTGGTTGCATGAAAAGTAGAAAAACCTGATATTGCGGCCACGATTCCAGGAGATATATCCCATCAAATTTTGATTTCTATGAACCAAAGTAAAGATAATACAAAGGGCTAGAAGTAGAAAAAAATGGGGATCAATTTGGATAAGTATTCAAGAAGTTATGGCCGCCGCAAGATAGCCACATCGCGCAGGTTCGTGGAGATAGAGTCCAGAGCAGGCTGGACTCTTATTGGATAAACGGTCGGACGACTGGCCGTTAGGGGTTAAACGGTCGTCAACCGACCGTTTACAACAATGAACGGCCATTAACACGACCGTTTAAGGTAGACTTTGCGTGCCTTTGGAAATTGGATTATATCTCCCAAACGGTGCAGAATTAGCGAAAGTGGTAGAAGACAAAATTATAGATAACTCAAAAATGAACAACTTTTATGAAGAACGTAAGATGAGAAAATGATCAGAAGAGAGAGAAAATAGGGCTAGAAGAGAGAGAAAGAATCTCGGGACATAGGTGAACAATGCAGTCTGCCAAAAAAATTATAAATAACTTGAAATCGATGCAGAACTGGCCAAAGACGTAGAAGAAGAAATTGTAGGGATTTGAAATATGAACAACTTTGGTGAAGGACACGTTTTGAAAAGAGGAAAGGAAGGGGGTGAAAAAGGACCATTTTCAAGACTGCGCAACGAAAGGGGGCTGAATGCTTGAGGGAAGCCGGCCTAAATGGGCCGTAAGGTGACTTTGAAGGCCGGAAGGTGACAAGATAGGCTCCAAGGCTCTATGAAATAATGATCTCCAAGGTTCAAAGGGAATGGAATAATGAAATGGGCTCGAAATCCATCCAAGAAAGGCTCCAAAATAATGGGTAATTCAGGACATCAAAATGATGAATAAGAGAAATGACTCAACTTGCAGGCTAAAAACAGGTGTCAACAGATGCCCCTCCTTGATGTCCGCTTTGCAAGGGAGCAAGCGAAAGTGACGCGGAGGTGAAATGGAAAGGAGATGGAGCGAAAGTGATAACGACGTGAAATGGAGATGAAGCGGAGATGAAGCGGAGAGAACGGATAAGCGGGCATCATGGCAAAAGACACCCGTTTCTACCAACAAGGGACAGGAATTCTCCCGAAAACGCCGAACTACCCACCCGGAATGACTGACGCGGATGAAATATGTCTGGAGAACTAAACTAACAAAAGGAAATGGAAACACGACCAACCTCATCGGGGACATAATCCACAGACAATGAGGGGGTCAGAAAGAGCACAATGCAAAAAGCAGGAGAAATATAACTGAGATAAAATCCAGACAGGAATCACACTGGCCAACCAGACCAAGCGACAAGATCAGAGAAATCGTTCAAATTTAGAGTGGAATGAGAATCTCTTATCCAAGAGACATGAAGTGCAACTAACCATTATTGAGGAGAAACCTTGAATGGATCACGAGACGTTAATGCTCAAAATATGACATGATGCATGCTGGGCTAAAATAAAGAAATCATCAAAACGAATGCAAAGAAATCATAAAATAGAAAGTACTCGAGAATAGTATTGCTAGATTGGAACAATCAGGGTCAAGACACTATCTGCAACCACGGCGTGCGTGATAGAACCATCGCTCCCTAATTTTTCCAACCTAACGGCCTATCCGATAATTAAACATGAGCACCTAGATCATCATCATTTTTGTTAAAGGGGAACGTCAGATCCTGGAACACATGAATGACCAGCCGGTTCTCGAGATAATATAATAATATAGATACCATATAGTAATGCAACAATGAGTAGGGATAGAAGGCCATACCTGACTTACCTGTGCAGGTGAAATGGCATTTTTTTGATTTTTATTTTCTGATTTTTTTTATTTTTTCATATATAAGACAAATATGATAAACAAGCAAGTGTAAACATAAACAAAATAACATAACTATCAACTGAACGACAAACAACACGACATAACATAACGGTCAAATGAAATGGGAGACAATGCAACATAACATAACAAAGGCACACGAGCACATATGCAATGGCATGAACGAACAACATGCATGCATGAGCACGGTGTGACAAGACAACAACGCGGTGGGACAACACACGGTTGGGACAAGAACATGACGGATGACCACACGGTTGGGACAAGAACATGGGACATAAAGGGGTGACTAACAACATGTGCAAGACAACTAACAACACTCGGTGAGAGATAAAACAACATGTGTGGGACATCACAGTGGGACATAAACACGTGACAAGGACACGGTGGGATAAAAGACATAAACAGATACGCTCTTCAATCAAAACCCAAGATCAGAATGAAGCAGAACTGCCAGGTTCATAATCGTGAGGCAAAGTCCTCTCATAAAGATATGATCATTGCAAACAAAAACTGAGAAAGACATGAGCTTCGGAACAGATCGAGAGATAAGATTGAAGGAGAGAACAGATCAAAGATGTGGACAGGAGGCAGAGCCCAAAGATATAGCAAGGAATGCCTGAGTACTTGCAACCTGCACACTTAGCAAACAGATTACGTATCTATCCTTAAAACAAATGCAAATGTATGAAAAAGACACATTTTTTGAATTTTTGTAATGTTTTTGATTTTTTTAGATTTTCAACAGTATTTCTTTTTTGGATTTTTTTGAAATATTTGATTTTTTAGGTTTTTGAAATATTTGACTTTTTTGAAATTTTGAAGTATTTGATTTTTTTAGATTTTTGACAATATTTGATTTTTTAGATTTTTTTGAAATATTTGATTTTTTTTAGACTTTTGGTAATATTTGAATTTTTTTTTTAGATTTTGACATAGCAATCCGCAACACCTAAAGACGGGCTCAAACTACTAGCTAGGGATCAACGTTCCTACCCCTTTCACTAAAGGCTTCCCTTAAGCAGGGCGTGCATGTGAGGGTGGCTTACCACAACCAACTGCTTCTAAAGAACGGTGCCCCTATTAAGGCCATACCCGGGATACAACCTAGCCTAAGAGGGAGAAGCAGAAGATAAATTGGAGACACGCTTCGTGCAGGATGGGAGATATCAAGGCTCGAATTCCTTCCAGGGCACTACCCCTCAAAGAGATAACCTGTTGCGCCGGGGCTTTGTGTCTTTGATTTTTAGACCCATATTTATTAGGCACGCATGCGACCGGGCTCATGACGTCCCGCGGGGAACTGTACTGCCACTCTTGCCATGCCTTTGATTCATAATTTTGCATTGATTCATTTTCTCATTTTGGTAGCCCTTATTGGCCAGATATAGTATGAAAGCTCACTTTTGAGGGTCAAGACTGCCCCTATTTGAGACCTCTCTCATATTGGGGAGTGTCTAGGTTGGTCATCTTATCCATCCATCTCTTGCCCATGCACTTGGCCGAGCAGAGAAAAGAAAAGACCTTTGTGCATACCCAAAGTATGGCCAAAGCAGCAACGGTGCGCCTCAGAGAGATCGGCTATGGCTTGCCGTGTAGTGTGTGAAAAACCCATGCCTAAAGGTCACCCTCAACAATCGGGGAAAGAAACTAGACTCCCAGCGCGGAGCTATTACCAGCCTAAGAATGCTGCAGAAAATAACCTTTTTTATTTGACATAAAGTTAAGATCTAATTAAATAAAGACTCCTAAAGCCACTCGATCATGTTAAGGAACCAACATTATAAGCGCGTGCAGAAATAACACAGTAATAGCAATGATAACATGTTTTGGCACAAAATCAAAGATACCTTTGCAAATCCATGGCGTGGAAACCGGCCTCCTGAAGCGATCTCGATCATCAAGGTTTGAGGAGCGCGAGTAGCTTTGCATTCCTTTGCTTGCCAGGATAAAGGATGAAAGGAGAGCAAAGGATTGGATTCCTCGACACAGACGAGTGACAGAGATCAAACTGGACGAATAAGGAGAAAAAAAGAAGAGAGACGAGGGCTAGAACTCCCTCGTTAAGGCACTGAGACCCTGATAACAAGGAGCTAGATACAGAATAAACAGGGATTAACTGAGATCAAGGTGGGCTAAAGCCTCGAAAATAACAAGAAAAGGGTGAGAACCCCGAAAGGGTGGAGAGGAGTAAGTAGAAAGAGGAGAATAAGAATCATCCGACATGGTCAGAGAAGGAGAGTAACGACCACCCGCCAAAGGCGGGGAAGAAGAAGCATAAACACCCGACAAGGTCGGGAAAGAGAAGTGATAGACACCCGACAAGGTCGTGGAAGAATCGGAAGTAGCACCCAGAAGTCCCGGGGAAGAATCAGAGGGGACACTCGGAAGTCCCGGGGAAGAATCGGATGATGTCCCGAGATCGGGATGAAGGGATGGCATAGGCCGGGGCCTAAAATCATGAGAAAATGGAGAATTCTGAGGTTCTGGATGAGGGGAGAAAGAAGAATGGGGGTTTGCGGACCCGAAAAGAGAAGAAAAAATTATGGAAACTGGATTAGAGGAAGGGAGGTACACCACCCAAGGGTGGGAGCTGAGTAGAAGAAATGATGAATGGAAGAAAGGAGAAGAAGAAGTAGTGGCCCCTTGAGTGCACAACATGCGGCCTTTGTACTTGTGCTGCCGCCTCTTCTTGGTAGAAATCTCCTTGAAATGAATCCGTCTGACACGGACTCGGGCCTTCGGGCTTCTTAATCTACAATATTTTCTCAAATAGCGGGCTCATCTGGCGGATGACCTAGCCCGACTGTGAATATGTAGCTTCATCGGGGCGGTTGCCCCTAGACTCACGGTGCTAACATGTTGTGGACATTCTTGAGCAACTGACTCCTCAGGATGATGAGTATCATGGAACCATGGAGTCTTATCTCTTGGCACTAGAACATGGAGATTCGGCAACTCTACTCGGCAACTGGGCACGAAGCATAACTCCCTTACCAGAAAAGAAGGACAGAACTGAGGGGGAGTAATGTGCGGCGCTGACGTGGCCGACTTACCAATAAACCGAGGGAGATTGTATAACAAGTGCAGAATGTCCTTAGAGAATGCAGAAAACATGGCCAACTGCCCCTTGCATATAGAATTCATCAGTCTCTTAGCGGCCACATGAGTGAGCACCATCTGGGTAGAGAACCCCTCTTGGCCAGTGAACTGAATAGCAATGGAGCGGGGAGAAATAACAGCATTGATAGTGAATCCTCCGGTGAGCAATGAGATTTCCATCGGCCTTGCTTGTGAAGAAACCGGCACTAGTGCAATGGAACTCTTTTTTGCAACCATTTCTGAAAATACAAGCTCTTTATCCCCAAAATAGCCAGGGACTAGGACCCGTATTGGCATGCGGCAAATGACATCTTGAATCTTGAAAAGCACAATCGAAACCTGGCTCGGCTCATTATCTCCCTGGGGATCAGACCCAAGGGGCACCAAAGATAACGCACACCTGCTCCGTGGGGTGGAAGGGGATGGAGAAGTGGAGGTAATAGGCTTGAAAGGCATGGGTAAAGGCTCAGAAGGCATAAGTGGGGGTAAAGGCAAAGGTGGAGGCGTAGGAGTGGGTAAAGGCGAAGGTGGAGGTGTAGGTATAGCTTGCTCAGGCTCGGGCAACAATGGCGAAGGGGATGGCAAAAGCGGTGGAGATGGTGGAAGTGATGGAATAGGGGTCGCTAGGAGAGGAGGTAGTGAGGGCGGTGGTGATGGCTGTAGGGGTAGTGGAGATGATGGAGAGGGCGATGTGGGCAATGGAGGTAGTGGAGGTGGTTGAAATGGAGAGGGTGAGGAAGGAGATGAAGGGGAATGGAAGGTTGTGGGACCCAACGTCGGCGTATTGATACGACACGTCGAGCGGCGTTGGGGGTAGGAGTAGTGGTGGTGGAAGTGGAGGCACCAGCCTGAGGAAGAGATTGGGTAGGCAGAGGTTGCGGAGATGGGGTAGGAGATGGCGAAGGTGATGAGGTAGGTGGAGATGGAGGTGGTAACGGGGTAGGCGATGGCATAGGCAGGGAAGTGGATAAGGGGGTAGATAACGGAGCGGGCGCTATGGTAAACGCAAAATCACAGGGGTACCCCTGGCCTTGAGATGGAGACGGTTGCTTAGGCGACGCTTCCTGTTGTTGCTGCTTACTGCGGAGATATAGAATGACCTCATGAATAGCAGTCCAATCAATCCTCTTCTTCGCATCTAGATCATAAAGATAATCCTGGAACTCGGGGCAATCCTCAACTAAATGCCCCTGTTGGCGGTGAAATTCACAGAACTGAAGTATATTCCCAACCGCTGGTCGACAAGGCACAATCGGAGGGAGCGACAACGCGTGAGTAGCCATTAAAGCCCCGAAAATGTCGGTAAAACACTCTGGCAATGGAGAGCGAGGAGGAGCCTGCTTCGAGCTAGGGGGATGCTGAGGGATATGGGAAGGTGATAGAGAAGGTTGCGGGGATGGAAGCGGAGGTTGCGTAGGCAATGGCGCATGGCTAAGGGAAGGATTTGGTGAAGGCATATGCGGAGCAGGATGAGGGGGTATATAGACGGCATCCACCTACTCGGGGTGTGGTGTTTCCTTGACCGGAGGTGGGGGTTCATGCAGGTATGAAGAGGCAGATGGCTGACTCATGGAGGGTTGATATGTGGAGGTATATGGATATGTGGAGGTATATGGGTGTGGGGGAGCGGAAGGCCGACTCATGGAAGGATATGTGGTGGAGGGCTGACTCAGGGAAGGTGATGGATAGGAGGCGTATGTGGGCGTAGAAGGTGGAGAGGACTCGGGGTCAACGGAACCTAAAAGTTGTTGGTGGATGAAGCGGGCTCGGCTATAAAGCTGTTGCCAGGAGGTGATGTCGTTCAAGGGTAAGATGAATCGATACTCGGGCGTTGCATTAGAAATGATCATTTTGATTTGCTCTCCCTCCGGAATATGCCCCGGGACTTGCGCAACTAGGCGACGCCAGCGGTCGACGAAGGTAGAGAACTCCTCGTCAGGCTTCATCTTCTCATGGGCCAGATCAACTATAGAATACTTGGGCCCAACCTGGTCTTGATACTGCTGAACAAATTTCTGTTGAACGGTTTGAAAATTCACCACTTGGTCTTGCGGCAATGTAAAGAACCAATCCCGAGCCGAGCCCTCTAGAGATAGACCAAACAAATAAGCCATCAAGCATCGGTCATGTCGGAATTGGGCCGACTCGCAAAGAAACTCCTTCAAGTGCACATAAGGGTCACCGGCTCCACCATAGCAGCGATAAGTAGGAATTTGTGAACGCGGTGGAAGTTGAAGACCTTGGAATGCGAATGGGACACTCAAAGAAGTTTGGGGATCAATTCGGTGCTGAAGTTCATCAAGCCTGCGCTGAGTTTGAGCAATCATCTCCTCGATGGGGAGAGATTGAGAAGGATGCAAGCTAGCCTGAGCAAGAGAGTGTGAATTTGGACCAGAATTATGGTATTGGGCTGGATAAAGGGATCTGGATTGAGAAGAGGGGAAGCCCATTCCAGGAGTGGCATGATACATGGGCCTAGAAAAATCATGAACATGAGAATAAGGACCGATTGGGCCAGTAGCAACATGGGGCCCATTAAGAGAATAAGAGGGTCCGTTAAAGGAAGGGGCCCCACTAAGAGTAGAAGAGGGAGGCCCGTTATCAGAATAAGGCCCATTAAGATTAGCAATGAACTTTTGGGCCTGGGCTGGGGCCGTTTGGCAGGCAACAAATGATAAGTGGGTCACATGATTTGCTTGCGGGTCGAAAGGGCCACGAGGAGATGGGCCCGCGTGGGAAGAGGAATCTACATGGGAATAAGAAGATGGGGAAGAAGAAGGGTAATATACAGGAGAAAAATGGTGCTCCATGAGGGCAAATGGAGACTTTATACAGGAAAATTAGGGAAATACAATGAGGGAAGTAAGGGCTCAAAGGAGGGGGACTGACTCAATAATGCAAAGAAAAAGAAAAGAAAAAGAAAAAGAAACCTAGGACAATGAGACTAGACAAATGGACACACAAAATGGACTACCCTAAATGGGCCTAACAATAAAACCTATATGGATGATGGGGGATGCAACACAAAATAACACAAGTGAGCTTGGACAAGCCCACACAACACAAACAATATGAAGGATTTCACCCAAGTCAAACAAGTTAATATGATGGGAAGTATTTTATTGTCAAAGTTTTGAGTGGGCCTTTAAATATTTTCAAATTAAGATTAATTCCCTCAAGATAGGTATCCTATAGAGAATAAGGTCCAAACTTTAGGTTGACTAGGGTTAACTCCTTCACAACGTATGTAAATGCAAGCCTATGGGGTGGAAAGGTACAACCGGCCCGGCGTCCGTGTGGGAATCCACGGCTCGCGGGGACTTATGGAGGTCCCGGATAAGATCACCTAGTCGAGCCCAAGGAATATGGGAGCGAGAGGATCACTTATCGAGAGGGAATGCAACTACAATATGGCAATATGCATGACCCTATGTGCACCGGAGTGCATGCAATTTCTAGCCTAAATCTAACAAATCAAGATATAATGAACATATGTGAACATAACAATATGGATGCAAACAAAGTGAACAATATGAGCATGAAACGCTATCTAAACATGGACATACACACCAAAATCGTAGCAAAGCATGAGACAAGTGATGGGCACTAGATGTCCCACCGTGATCGCCAAAAAAGGGTGTAGATGTGGAAAATATGTAGCGTGGTGTCACAAGTCACATAGGCAAGCATATGTGCATAAGTGATAACATAATGTGCATATCAAGTGAACATCATGAACATGTGACTATGATCATACTGCAAGACAAAAGCGATAAAAGATGTAAAAGAATACCGTGATCGCCACCAAGGAATGACAATGCCAAAAGAATATAAAATACTAAGTGCGTTGTGTACCTTAGAAAAAGAGGATGATCGCGCTCAATATCAAGATGCGGGGACTATGTGGATTACCTCTCCTTTCCTTCCAGCCGGCTAGAAGGTAAGGGCCTCACTTTCCATGTTTTCCTGCGAAACAAACACAAAACAAGAGGCAAAACCCATTAGAAAATGCTAAGTGTAGAAATCTGCCCAAGTGCATAAAGTAGCATGAAAGATTGAGGGCAAACTTACTGGGGGAGGGTTTTTAACCCCTATGGAAGGGTGCAAACAATAGGTGTGTATATTGTGATGAGATTAACATGAATAATTTGATTTAATATGCCATGATGAACATAGATAAACAAGATGTAAAAGTGCATGCCACAAGAAAAACTGTGCAAACAGTGTAAAGTGGGTGCAAAGACTGATGCAAACAGTAGGGAAAACGATGTCCAAATGAAAAAAAATTTGAGATGACAGAAGCCTTGACTGTTGTAAAGAAGTAGGAACAAGAATCACTTAAAAAGGGGGTCAGGACAGAAAGTTATGACACCGGAGATTTGGGAAAAAATATGGACTGTGCAGAAAATTCAGAACGGTGCACAAAATGGGCTCAAAGAATGATGAATATCTCACAAGATAGAACACCAAAAGAGGAAAGAGTGGATGCTATGGAAAGGTGGGAGTGTTGTGGTGAAACTAGGGTAGAAAGGAGAGTTTAAAACGGGGAAGTGACCAGTGAAAAATGGGGTGGAAAACACAAGAAAATAGAGGGGTGCAGAACATGGGAGAAAAATGATAAGTATGAAAACAGAATGAACAAGCAAAACTCATGGACAAAATATGCATGAAGATGATGAAATAATGAGCCCAAAACCAAGGAACACAAAGATTATACTTTCCTCTAGAGCCTGGAGTTGAAAGGATGGATCAAGCGTGCCCCACGGCCTCGCACCGACGACGCAAACATCCCCCCGTCGCAAGAAATCTGAGTTTCAGCAAAGTGCAGAACAGTGTGATGAAACCTCAAAAGTAGGGGCTTGGAAGAGGGAGAAAAGATATGAGAAATAAGGCAAACATATAATGAAAATGAAGCTAATACTCCCCTCTTCAAGATGGAGTTGAGGGAGGACGAAAAGGATGAAGCATGACTCCGCACCGGCTTGATGAACAGGCCCCCGTCGCGAAGTTGTAGCAGAAAATCAGCAAACTGTGATGATTTGCCAAAAGTAGGGGCGAAGTTAGGAGGGCAAACGATGATGAAATCAAGCAAATAAGAAACCAAAACGAAGCTTATACTTCCCTCTTCAGGCTAGGGTCGAAGGAGGATGAAGAAAATTCGGCATGGCTTCGTCGTCGCCTTGAAAACACGCCCCCGTCGCACAGGAAATCTGGGTAGGTTTATATAGAAAAAGTGGTGAAACCCTCAACTTTCGCCCACGATTCCAGAAGATAGAGTCCACCAAATCTCGAGATCTTTAGATCATTCTCGAGATAATAGTCAAGATAAGACGTAGGAACAAACAGGACTCTTTTTGGTTGAAGATTGTGGAAGTTATGGCTCTTGGAAGAAGCCTCTGGAACCTAATCTGCAGGGTTTTTTGGTTGCATGAAAAGTAGAAAAACCTGATATTGCGGCCACGATTCCAGGAGATATATCCCATCCAATTTTGATTTCTGTGAACCAAAGTAAAGATAATACAAAGGGCTAGAAGTAGAAAAAAATGGGGATCAATTTGGATAAGTATTCAAGAAGTTATGGCCGCCGCAAGATAGCCACATCGCGCAGGTTCGTGGAGATAGAGTCCAGAGCAGGCTGGACTCTTATTGGATAAACGGTCGGACGACTGACCGTTAAGGGTTAAACGGTCGTCAACCGACCGTTTACAACAATGAACGGCCATTAACACGACCGTTTAAGGTAGACTTTGCGTGACTTTGGAAATTGGATTATATCTCCCAAACGGTGCAGAATTAGCGAAAGTGGTAGAAGATAAAATTATAGATAACTCAAAAATGAACAACTTTTATGAAGAAAGTAAGATGATAAAATGATCAGAAGAGAGAAAAAATAGGGCTAGAAGAGAGAGAAAGAATCTCGGGACATAGGTGAACAATGCAGTCTGCCAAAAAATTTGTAAATAACTTGAAATCGATGTAGAACTGGCCAAAGACGTAGAAGAAGAAATTGTAGGGATTTGAAATATGAACAACTTTGGTGAAGGACACGTTTTGAAAAGAGGAAAGGAAGGGGGTGAAAAAGGACCATTTTCAAGACTGCGCAACGAAAGGGGGCTGAATGCTTGAGGGAAGCCGGCCTAAATGGGCCGTAAGGTGACTTTGAAGGCCGGAAGGTGACAAGATAGGATCGAGGGCTCTATGAAATAATGATCTCCAAGGTTCAAAGAGAATGGAATAATGAAATGGGCTCGAAATCCATCCAAGAAAGGCTCCAAAATAATGGGTAATTCGGGACATCAAAATGATGAATAAGAGAAATGACTCAACTTGCAGGCTAAAAATGGGTGTCAACACCTATCATCCTGATTTCGGGACATCTTCTGATTCTTCTCCTCTGGTATTCTCAGATTCCGCTCTTGATTCCTCTCCGACCCTGTCGGATGTATACCATTATCTTTCTCCGACCCTATCGGATGACCACTATTTTCCTTCTCTGACCCTGTCGGATGTCTATCATGCCTCATCTCCAACCATGTCGGATGATTCCTATTCTCCTTCTTTGGCCCCATCGGATGATCATTCTTCTTCCTTATCTTCGCGGTAATCCAATCATGGTTTTTCTATTCCTTCTTCCTCACCCTTTCAGGGTTCTTGCCCTTTTTCTTGCTATTTTCGAGGCTTTAGCCCGCCTTGATCTCAGTTGATCTTTGGTTATTCTGTATCGGGTTCCTTGTTATGAGGGTCACTGCGCCTTAACGGGGGAGTTCTTGCCCTCGTCTCTCTTCCTTTTTATCCTTCTTCGTCCAATTTGGTGTCTGCCGCTCCTCTGTGTAGAGGGATCTTTAATCCTTGTTATCCTCTCCATTCTTGATCCTGGCAAGCAAGGAGTACCAAGCTCGTGCTACTTGAAGCTCGATGATCAAGCTCTCACTTCATGACACTATTTTCACTCCATGGATTTGTAAGGTATCTTTTATTTTATGCAAGAATATGCTATCATTTCCATTATTACTTCATGTGCATTGTTATTATGATGTTGTTTCCTCAACATGGTTTGCGTGGCTTTAGTTGAGTTTGCTTAATTTAGTCAAAATGAGTTTGCTTCTGTAGCATCCTTAGGCTAGTGTTAGCTCCACGCTGGGAGTCTAGTTTCTTTCCCTGATCATTGAGGGTGACCTTTTGTATGGGTTTTTACACACTACATGGCAAGCCATAGTTAATTTTCCTTTGAGCAACACCGTTGCTGCTTTTGCCATACTTTGGGTATGCACAAAGGTCTTTTCTTTTCTCTGCTCGGCCAAGTACAGTGGCAAGAGATAGATAGATGAGTTGACCAACCTAGGCACTCCCTAATATGAGAGAAGTCTCAAATAGGGGCAGTATTGACCCTCAAAAGTGAACTTTCATGCAATTTCTAGCCAATAAGGGCTCTCAAATTTAATGAATCAATATGTAAAATTATGAATCAAAGGCATGGCAAGAGTGGCAGTGCAGTTCCCCGCAGGAAGTCATGAGCCCGGTCGCATGCGTGCCTGATAAATATGGGTCTCAAAATCAAAGACACAAAGTCCCGGCGCAACAGATTATATCTTTGAGGGATAGTGCCCTGGAAGGAATTCAAATACTGCTGTCTCCCATCCTGCATAAAGCTTGTCTCCAATTTTTCTTCTACTTCTCCCTCTTAGGCTGGGTTGTATCTTAGGTATGGCCTTAGTAGGGGCACCGTTCTTTAGAGGCGGTTGGTTGTGATAAGCCACCCTCACATGTACACCTTGCTCAAGGGAAATCTTTAATGGGAGGGGGGGATGACGATCTCTGGCCAGTAGTTTGAGCCCGTCTTTCAGTGCTGCAGATTACATTTTTAAAATAAAATTCAAAAAATCAGATATTATCAAAAAAAATCAAATATGTCAAAATCCAAAAAAATCAGATATTGTCAAAAATTCCAAAAAAATCAAATATTTCAAAATTCAAAAAAATCAGATATTTCAAAAAACTCTAAAAAATCAGATATTGTCAAAAAATCAAAAAAATACAAAAATCAAAAAATGTGTCGTTTGTTCCTTTCTGTCTATTTATTTTGAGGACAGATATGATATGTTTGCTAAGTGTGCAGGTTGCAGGTTGCAGATGTTCAAGCTGTCCTTGCTCTCTTCTATCTCTCGTTCTGCCTCCTGTTCATATCTTTTATCTGTCTCTTCTTCAATCTTATTCTCTTGATCTGTTCTAAAGCTCATGTCCTTCTCAGCTTTTACTTCGCTTCATCTCATCAAATCTTCATGAGAGGGCTTTGCCTCATGATTATGAACCTGGCGGTTCTGCTTCATCTGATCTGGGGCTTTGATTGAAGAGCGTATTTGTCATATATTTTATCCCGCCGTGTCCTTGTCACACGTGTTGTTTTGTCCCTCCGTGTCTGTCATATTTTCGTCCCACTGTGTCGCCATGCCATGTGTTGTTGTTGTCATCCCGTACATGTGTTGTCCATATCTTTTGTCCACGTGGTTATTGTCCCACGTGTCCTTTGTCTCACCATGGTCTTGTCCCACCACGTGTGCTGTCCCACCGCGTTGTGTTCTCTTATCCCACCGTATATTCGATCCCACACACGCTTCCCATTTGTTCTTGTGGCGTTTGTTCTGTTGTTATGTTCTGTTCACCCTTGTTATGTTCTGTTCGGTTTATTTTTTTCACTATGTTTCATTCATCTTCATGGTGTTGTGTTATTTTTCATTCATTTTTATTATGTTTAGGTCATCTTCATGCTTATTTTGTTGTTAGTGTCTTATATCTGAAAATTTCAAAAAATCCAAAAAATGCCATTTCGCTTCGCAGGTAAGTCAGGTATGGCTCTCTATCCAAGCTCATTGTTGCATTACTATATGGTATCTACGTTATTATAGCCTCTCAAGGACCGGCTGGTTGTCCGTGTGTTCTGGGATCTGATGTTCCCCTTTATCAAAAACGATGATGATCTAGGATGTAAGACCCCAAATTATTTAATTGAGCCCAATATTTCTTATTTAGCTTTTATTAATTGAGAATAGAATTTTATTGAATTAATAATTGAATTTCAGATTTATTAATATTTAATTCGTTAGAAATAGTATGAGTGAAAATTCGACTACCTTATAAAAATCCATAAAAATAGTAAACAGATTAAGGTAGAGGTAGATAACAACTTTTCCTTCTGGCATTAGGCCATTGTAAATCCGTGGTAAGATCTATTTAGAGTTTAAACCCAAAAGTGCACACTTTTGACCCATACCTAACCCTTAGATTAAAACACGAAATTCGACCTCAATACTCAACCAAATGATCTAAAATCAGTGGCAAATGGAAGGCCACAATGTAAGGAACATTTACCCTCAATCAATTTGAGGTAAACCTAGCCCCAAAACGTGCTGCCGACATAGTTTTGGTCAAGTCAAAGATTTCGGTGCCGTTTCTAAACACGTAGCTTGCAGCAGCGAATACTCCCAACTCCGAAGGCTCCAGAAGCTCTATGAGCTATCAAAATGAAGCCCTACGAGTCTTCTTTCATTTGGCTACTGTGGGGTTCACTGAAGTTTCAGATCTGGGGAGATCTAGCTCGATTTGTGGAGGTGGGTCAGCAGGCCGTTAGCTTCCCTTCATCCTTCTTTGATCCATCGATTGAGGTAGGAATTCTCAACCAAATTTTGATCATGAGTATAGCAAGTTGTGCATCTCGTCGAGATCTATCCATTGGGACTGAAAGCCCCAATTTTCATCAGGTGTGGAGTGAGTTATCACGGGTTTTCTAAGGTGCTGTCCAAGTGTTCTTCACTCTAGGGTTTGAGTTTTCTCTCTCCGATTTGAGGTAGGATCTAACAACCAAACTCTAATTAACTTACATGAAGTAATCAGCATGTTATTATCTTTCATTTAACGTAAGAAGCCCCAAATTCCATTGAGCATGCCTCGTGAATTTTGAATTTTTGTAAGAGCATATCTAGAACATGTTTCATATAGTGTTCCTTTAAGTCAGAGCTTGATTTCGGGCTAATTTTGAGCCCTGTAACTTGATCTTCATGTAGCATATTATACATGGTTGGATTCATAATAGAGTTAGCTTTCTTTTGACGCAAGAAGCCCCAAAATGCATTGCTTATATTGAGAGAATTGCATGATTTAGTAGAAGTAGGTCAAGAACTAGGGTTTTCATGAATTTATCATATATAAGTTGAGATTCAATCAATTTCTGTAACAATTCGTGTTTCAAAATTGTAGTTTTATGACCCTAGAATGTCTATTAATATTCCTAGATCATGTGGTTTTGATTTCAACTCAATTGGACCCCATTTGGATGAGTTTATGTGGTTTCCGGAAGCAACATTCGTTGCTGTTCTTGCAGGGGTCGACCCCAGGGGTCGACCCATTTTCTGGGTGCCCTGGCAGGCCCGAGGGTCGACCCCTGGGGTCGACCCATTCGGCCCAGGCGCGAGGGTCGACCCCTGGGGTCGACCCATCCAGGCCCTGCATGGGGGTCGACCCATTGCACTGGATTGAAGGGGTCGACCCCAGGGGTCGACCCTTCCTGTAGAATTTGTGGGGGTCGACCCCAAGGGTCGACCCATGCAACTTCCAGACCCCAGTTTTTCAGGGGTCGACCCCAGGGGTCGACCCCAGGGGTCGACCCGTACACCAGAAACCCGGTTTTTATCATTTTTCGACCCGAAGATGGATCCGAATCAGTGGGGAATCAACCCATTTAACTTAGACCCACTGAAATTATATTTTTGAAGAACAATTGACCTATTCATGTACCCCCCTTGATTTCAAATTTGCATTGGTCCTTTCTTGCAAACATAGTACAAAACACGATGTTTACCATCTCCATTACAACACTTACATTGGTTAAATAGAAACTCACATAATTAATGATTAATGGTGTAACTAAAACCCCTAATAATGCATTCTATTTCACCGCTGTGAGAGCTTGTTCTTTACCTCGACAACTTGTTCTAGCTTGTTGGCACTTTGGCTAATACAAATGATAATGGTTAATCATGATATCTTAACTTGGTGATTAGGATTAATATGTTGATTAGCTTGTTTGATTGCTGCTGTTTTACAGTAGCGCAGCACGATTAACTCTTGTTGTGACTTGGTTTCGATCTCCTTGATGATTATACTTACCTTGAAATTCTGGAAATGAATCTCTTTCCTACTTGAAGTTATTATTGCTACTTAGTTTAAACCTTGGAATTCTGGCCATGAACTGTGGAAGTCTAGATTCGTGGGATCTTTGATCCAAAGAAATCAATGCCTGGCAAACAATTAAGGGCTCGGTCTAGTCCTGGGAAGAGCGCCCGAACACTACGTGTACCCCCGGGGAGGTGAATGACTAGGTGTGGCATTTGGCACCAGTACTTGACATGTGTTAAATCTTGGACTGTCCACTACTCTCTACATTACTTTCTACTACTTTTCACTTTCCACTCTTCACTGTTCTATACGCTACTTGTTGTTACTTTACTTGTTGATTACTTGGACGTGGAAATGAAATTACATACGTGCTTGACATGACTTGAATTGTCTTGATATGGCCAACTTTTTATCATTATCTCCTGTAGTAAATTATTGTCTTACCATTCTATTCATTGTACTTCTTGACCTTGCAAGATCTTTGAATTTTGTTTCGTGATATCATCATTATCTTTTTATTGTTTTATCATTTGTAGCATGACATTTTAAAATGTAATTAAACTGTTAATCACTTATACCTGTCTGTTATTTCCTACTGAGCGTCAGCTCATAGTTGTGTTTTCCCCCTTTTCCAGGCTGTTCAGGTGACGCACTTACCGATGGGGAAGGGCAGGAGTGATGTCTTGAGTGTATCAGTTCTAGTGTGTTAGTAGTGTGTTATCTTACTTTTAGTTGTGTTTGGAGAGCATTTAGTCTCAGTCATGTTATTGAGCTTTAGCGATTGATTATTCCAGTTGTATTAAGTTGAACATGAGATTATTGTATCAGTTGTGGTTTGTTAATGATCATTTAGTATTTCCATCTTGTAGCACTTGTGTATTATTTTAGATTAGTTCTCTCTCTTGCCAGCGTGTCTCTAACTGTACGTCCCGATATTTCCGCCTTGTTCGGGGCGTGACAGTTTAGTTGGTATCAGAGCCCTAGGTTTCACATTCCTAGGTTCCCTAAGTTTTAGGTTTTCTTGCATTGCATCCCAATAACCGGTATATCAAAAGGTGTTGTCCGAACGTTAGGCTACGCCTATCGGAAAGGTCGCACACTTGCGCGAGTGGTCTTCGGACCAATTACCTCCGCCAGGTACCGAGTTTTTGGTCGTGTCTAGGTGCGCTAGATCCCTAACCTTGTGAAAGTTTAAGACCTGACCTGTGAGATTGGGTAGAACTTGGGTTAAGTTCGTTCCTTAATCGTGCTTTATCTATCTTATTGGACCTAAGTAACCTATTTCTCGTGTAGATGGCAGCTGATCGTACTGAATGGAGGAACCTACAGTGCACGGTTCAAGGCCTTACTCAGGCCCTTCAGCAAGTAGCTCAGGCAGGAGCGGCACAGCATGGCACCAGTGATCTATACCGGAACTTCCGAGGGATGAATCCGCCAAGGTTTACGGGTTCGACCGACCCTGACCAAGCCGAGCACTGGCTAGATGAGATGGGAAGGATCTTTGAAGTTATGCAATGCACCAACCAGGAGCGTGTCCTTTTGTCCACATTTCAACTGGAACATGATGCACGTACTTGGTGGGATTCTATCAAGGCAACTCTCGGTGATCGGCAAGTTATGTGGGAAGAATTCGAAGAATTCTTCAACAGCAAGTATTTTTCTGATAGAGTGCAAGAGAAGAAAGCGACGGAGTTCGCGGCCCTGAAACAGCAAGGTTTGTCCGTGGCAGAGTATGAGGCTCAATTTGCACGGCTTTCTCGATATGCTACACATCTCATTTCCACCGAGAAGATGAAGGCGAAGCGCTTTCTCAATGGATTGAAGCTTCATTATATCAACCAATTGGCACCGATAGAGATTTCCACGTATTCTGAGGTGGTAAGGAAAGCGCAAGTTCTGGAGGATACTCTTGAAATGACAGAGAGAATCCGTGGGAAAGGCACCAAGAAAGAATTACCTACGGGTTCCGGGAGTGTCAAACTCGGGTATACCAAGAAGAGGCCTGTTAGTGGACCTGGTTCATGGAGCGGGTCCGGATCGTGGAAGGGCAAGATGCCGAGGCATGAAGACAAGAAGCCTGGCCCTATTGTTCCATTCAAAGGCGTGTGCAACTATTGTGATCGTCCGGGTCACAAGATAGAGGAGTGCTGGCGCAAGCTAGGTGCCTGTTTGCGATGTGGAAGCAAGGAGCACCGTATCCCCAATTGTCCTCTCATATCGGAGCAAGCTACACCGACAAAACCTCTAGTCTTCAAGAAACCACAAGGCAAGCTTCAAGCTTTACATGCAGATGAAACTGGGATTTCTGATGATGGCGGACTCGTCGAAGGTACCCTTACTATAATCTATAAGCCCGCATTTGCTCTCTTTGATACTGGTGCAACACATTCTTTTATTTCACGGAGATTTACTAAGTCATTAGCTGTGGAACCTGTTTTGATGAATACTCCGTTAGAGATTTCAACCCCTATTGGCACTAGATCAACAATCCAGTATTTCTATCCTTCTAGTAAGGTGATGATTGGTGAGTAGAACTTACCAGCAGATTTGGTCGGCATGGACATGAAGGATTATGATGTAATCCTATGAGCAGATTGGTTGGCTCGATATGAGGTTAGCGTTCACTGCAGTTCTAGCTCCGTGTCTTTTACTAGGCACCCGAGACTTTCTTTTGTGGGTGTTAAGCATCACAACTCGGTGTCACTTATTTCGGCTCTCCGAGCTGATAAGCTGATGAGACGTGGATGTGAGGCTTTTCTAGCCTTTGTTTGTGCAACCCCTGAGCAGCAGATTGAGATCAAGGACATTCCTGTTGTCCGAGATTTTCCTGATGTCTTTCCGGAGGAACTACCAGGACTTTCGCCTGAGCGGGAAGTTATCTTTTCTATTGATCTTATTCCTGGCACATCTCCTATTTCTAAGGCTCTTTATCGTATGTCTCCTGCGGAACTGAGGGAACTGAAGCAGCAACTGATGGAATTGCTTGAGAAGGGTTTTATTCGTCCTAGTACTTCTCCGTGGGGAGCCCCTGTGTTATTCGTCAGGAAGAAAGATGGTTCGATGAGGTTGTGCATTGATTATCGGCAAATAAACCAGCAGACTGTCAAGAATAAATATCCCTTGCCGAGGATTGACGAGTTATTTGACCAGATAGCGGGAGCTCAATATTTCTCTAAGATCGATCTTCGATCTGGATATCACCAGTTGCGGATTAAGGAGGAGGATATCTATAAATCAGCTTTCCGCAGCGGGTATGGTCATTTTGAATTTATCGTTATGCCTTTTGGTCTAACGAATGCTCCAGCAGCTTTCATGCAGTTGATGAACAATGCATTTCGGCCCTATCTTGACCAATGGGTCGTGGTCTTTATTGATGACATCCTGATTTATTCTAAGAATGAGGAGGAGCATGCTGAGCATCTGAGAATGGCATTGCAACTGTTGAGAGATCATCAACTATATGCTAAGTTCAGTAAGTGTGAATTCTGGTTGCAAGAGGTGTCCTTTCTAGGACATATCATTACGAAGAACGGTATTTCTGTTGATCCTTCGAAGGTCGAGGCAGTGAAGAATTGGGAACAGCCTACCAGTGTGACAGAAGTTAGAAGTTTTCTAGGCCTAGCAGGTTATTATCGAAGATTTATTCAAGATTTCTCTAAGATTGCGGTACCTATGACAAGATTAACCCGCAAGGAAAATAAGTTTGATTGGTCAGATGATTGTCAACGAAGCTTTCAGACTCTGAAGGAGTGTTTGACTACTGCACCTGTTTTGGCTTTACCTTCCGGTGAAGGAGGATTTGTTGTTTATACTGATGCTTCAGGTATTGGCTTAGGCTGTGTACTCATGCAGCATGGGAAGGTGATTGCCTATTCCTCTAGGCAGTTGAGGAAGCACGAAGATAATTATCCTGTTCATGATTTGGAACTTGCTGCAGTCGTGTTTGCTTTGAAGATATGGAGGCATTACTTATATGGAGAAACCTTCACAGTGTTTTCAGATCATAAGAGTTTGAAGTATTTATTTTCTCAGAAGGAACTCAACATGAGGCAGCGGAGATGGTTGGAGTACTTGAAAGACTTCGACTTCTCGATTGAGTATCATCCTGGCAAAGGTAATGTTGTGGCAGATGCATTAACCCGGAAGCCAGTAGCTAGATTGTCAAGTCTCATGTTACAAGAATGGAGATTGTTGGAACAATTATCCAGTCTAGATCTTAATATTGACAATGATCGGGTCATGATTGCTCAGATCCAACTTAAGCCCGAATTGTTGATCGAAATCAAGTCCTTGCAAGAAAATGATCCCGAGTTGGTAGAGATCAAGGGAAGCTTGAGCAGCAGACCTGACTTTATGTTGGCCGATGCTGGTAGATTATTATTTAAAGGCAGAACTTGTGTTCTACAATAAAGAACAAAATTCTTGAGGAAGCTCATAGATCCAGATATACCATTCATCCTGGAGGCACTAAGATGTATCGAGATTTGAAAAGGTCCTTTTGGTGGCCGAATATGAAAAGAGAAGTTGCAGATTTTGTGAGTAGATGTTTGGTATGTCAGCAAGTTAAGGCCGAACATTTTAGACCAGCAGGGAAATTGAAACCACTCGACATACCCCAATGGAAGTGGGAAATCATTGGCATGGATTTCATTATGGGTCTACCTAAGACTCGTGGTGGATTTGATGCGATATGGGTGATTGTCGATCGATTGACAAAGTCGGCTCATTTCTTACCAATTAAGTCCAAGTAGATGATTGATGTATTGGCTGCTTTGTATATAAAGGAAGTGGTGAGATTGCATGGTATCCCAGTGAATATAGTATCTGATCAAGACCCCAGATTTACTTCACATTTCTGGAAGGGACTGCAAGAGTCTTTGGGTACTCGTCTGAATTTTAGTACTGCTTTTCATCCACAGACAGATGGACAGACTGAAAGAACCAATCAGATAGTGGAAGATATGCTGCGAGCTTGCATGATTGATTTCGGTGGTAATTGGAGTGAGTATTTGGCATTAATTGAATTCGCCTACAATAACAGCTATCAGTCTAGTATTCAGATGGCTCCTTTTGAAGCACTATATGGTAGAAGTTGTCGTTCCCCGTTGTGTTGGGACGAGGTAGGTGAGAAACAGTGGCTTGGACCAGATCTTGTTTCGGAATCATCACAGAACATCCGTGTTATCCGAGACCTGTTACAAGTAGCCCAGTCAAGACAGAAGGGTTATGCCGACAACAGGAGAAGAGCATTGGAATTTCAGGTTGGCGAGCATGTGTTCTTAAAGGTCTCTCCGACGAGAGGGATCCGAAGATTTGGCATTCATGGCAAGCTGAGTCCGAGGTACATTGGTCCATTTGAGATTCTAGATAGAGTGGGAGAGGTGGCATATAGACTGGCTTTACCACCGCATTTGTCTGGCGTACACAATGTTTTCCATGTGTCTATGTTACGGAAATATGTGTACGATCCCACTCATATCATTCAGCAGGTGGATTTTGAACTGAAGGAAGATTTGACCTATGAGGAAAGACCTGTCAAGATTCTGGACCGAAAGCAACAGCAACTCCGGAATCGTTCGATACCGATGGTCAAGATTCAGTGGAGTCGGCGTGGGACCGAAGAAGCTACATAGGAGTCTGAAGAGACTATGCGAAAGCGGTATCCCGATCTATTCTAGGTGAGCGATCTTTTTCTACTCTCAGTTTTAGTGCAGTGAATTTGGAGGACCAAATTCCTTTAAGTAGGGGAGGGTGTAAGACCCCAAATTATTTAATTGAGCCCAATATTTCTTATTTAGCTTTTATTAATTGAGAATAGAATTTTATTGAATTAATAATTGAATTTCAGATTTATTAATATTTAATTCGTTAGAAATAGTATGAGTGAAAATTCGACTACCTTATAAAAATCCATAAAAATAGTAAACAGATTAAGGTAGAGGTAGATAACAACTTTTCCTTCTGGCATTAGGCCATTGTAAATCCGTGGTAAGATCTATTTAGAGTTTAAACCCAAAAGTGCACACTTTTGACCCATACCTAACCCTTAGATTAAAACACGAAATTCGACCTCAATACTCAACCAAATGATCTGAAATCAGTGGCAAATGGAAGGCCACAATGTAAGGAACATTTACCCTCAATCAATTTGAGGTAAACCTAGCCCCAAAACGTGCTGCCGACATAGTTTTGGTCAAGCCAAAGATTTCGGCGCCGTTTCTAAACACGTAGCTTGCAGCAGCGAATACTCCCAACTCCGAAGGCTCCAGAAGCTCTATGAGCTATCAAAATGAAGCCCTACGAGTCTTCTTTCATTTGGCTGCTGTGGGGTTCGCTGAAGTTTTAGATCTGGGGAGATCTAGCTCGATTTGTGGAGGTGGGTCAGCAGGCCGTTGGCTTCCCTTCATCCTTCTTTGATCCATCGATTGAGGTAGGAATTCTCAACCAAATTTTGATCATGAGTATAGCAAGTTGTGCATCTCGTTGAGTTCTATCCATTGGGACTGAAAGCCCCAATTTTCATCAGGTGTGGAGTGAGTTATCATGGGTTTTCTAAGGTGCTGTCCAAGTGTTCTTCACTCTAGGGTTTGAGTTTTCTCTCTCCGATTTGAGGTAGGATCTAACAACCAAACTCTAATTAACTTACATGAAGTAATCAGCATGTTATTATCTTTCATTTAAGGTAGAAAGCCCCAAATTCCATTGAGCATGCCTCGTGAATTTTGAATTTTTGTAAGAGCATATCTAGAACATGTTTCATATAGTGTTCCTTTAAGTCAGAGCTTGATTTCGGGCTAATTTTGAGCCCTGTAACTTGATCTTCATGTAGCATATTATACATGGTTGGATTCATAATAGAGTTAGCTTTCTTTTGACGCAAGAAGCCCCAAAATTCATTGCTTATATTGAGAGAATTGCATGATTTAGTAGAAGTAGGTCAAGAACTAGGGTTTTTATGAATTTATCATATATAAGTTGAGATTCAATCAATTTCTGTAACAATTCGTGTTTCAAAATTGTAGTTTTATGACCCTAGAATGTCTATTAATATTCCTAGATCATGTGGTTTTGATTTCAACTCAATTGGACCCCATTTGGATGAGTTTATGTGGTTTCCGGAAGCAACATTCGTTGCTGTTCTTGCAGGGGTCGACCCCAGGGGTCGACCCATTTTCTGGGTGCCCTGGAACCCATTCGGCCCAGGCGCGAGGGTCGACCCCTGGGGTCGACCCATCCAGGCCCTGCATGGGGGTCGACCCCAGGGGTCGACCCATTGCACTGGATTGAAGGGGTCGACCGACCCCAGGGGTTGACCCATTCAGCTTCCAGACCCCAGTTTTTCAGGGGTCGACCCGTACACCAGAAACCCAGTTTTTATCATTTTTTGACCCGAAGATGGATCTGAATCAGTGGGGAATCAACCCATTTAACTTAGACCCACTGAAATTATATTTTTGAAGAACAATTGACCTATTCATGTACCCCCCTTGATTTCAAATTTGCATTGGTCCTTTCTTGCAAACATAGTACAAAACACGATGTTTACCATCTCCATTACAACACTTACATTGGTTAAATAGAAACTCACATAATTAATGATTAATGGTGTAACTAAAACCCCTGATAATGCATTCTATTTCACCGCTGTGAGAGCTTGTTCTTTACCTCGACAACTTGTTCTAGCTTGTTGGCACTTTGGCTAATACAAATGATAATGGTTAATCATGATATCTTAACTTGGTGATTAGGATTAATATGTTGATTAGCTTATTTGATTGCTGTTGTTTTATAGTAGCACAGCACGATTAACTCTTGTTGTGACTTGGTTTCGATCTCCTTGATGATTATACTTACCTTGAAATTCTGGAAATGAATCTCTTTCCTACTTGAAGTTGTTATTGCTACTTAGTTTAAACCTTAGAATTCTGGCCATAAACTGTGGAAGTCTAGATTCGTGGGATCTTTGATCCAAAGAAATCAATGCCTGGCAAACAATTAAGGGCTCGGTCTAGTCCTGGGAAGAGCGCCTGAACACTACGTGTACCCCCGGGGAGGTGAATGACTAGGTGTGGCATTTGGCACCAGTACTTGACATGTGTTAAATCTAGGACTGTCCACTACTCTCTACATTACTTTCTACTACTTTTCACTTTCCACTCTTCACTGTTCTATACGCTACTTGTTGTTACTTTACTTGTTGATTACTTAGACGTGGAAATGAAATTACATACGTGCTTGACATGACTTGAATTATCTTGATATGGCCAACTTTTTATCATTATCTCCTGTAGTAAATTCTTGTCTTACCATTCTATTCATTGTACTTCTTGACCTTGCAAGATCTTTGAATTTTGTTTCGTGATATCATCGTTATCTTTTTATTGTTTTATCATTTGTAGCATGACATTTTAAAATGTAATTAAACTGTTAATCACTTATACCTGTCTGTTATTTCCTACTGAGCGTCAGCTCATAGTTGTGTTTTCCCCCTTTTCCAGGCTGTTCAGGTGACGCACTTACCGATGGGGAAGGGCAGGAGTGATGTCTTGAGTGTATCAGTTCTAGTGTGTTAGTAGTGTGTTATCTTACTTTTAGTTGTGTTTGGAGAGCATTTAGTCTCAGTCATGTTATTGAGCTTTAGCGATTGATTATTCCAGTTGTATTAAGTTGAACATGAGGTTATTGTATCAGTTGTGGTTTGTTAATGATCATTTAGTATTTCCATCTTGTAGCACTTGTGTATTATTTTAGATTAGTTCTCTCTCTTGCCAGCGTGTCTCTAACTGTACGTCCCGATATTTCCGCCTTGTTCGGGGCGTGACATAGGAGCATACGGTTAATCATTGGATAAGCCGTTAGTTTGAGTCAAGTGGGGGACGATGGACTCTGTCTTGCACGCCGTTGTTGCAAGAAGACTCTTGACCCCATCTCGCTCAGTCTAGCAATAGTATCCTTGAGTACTTTCTATTTTATCTTTTCATTGCATTTATTTTGATGATTTCTTTATTTTAGCCCAGCATGCATCATGTCATTTTGAGCATTCACGTCTCGTGATCCTCTCAAGGTTTCTCCTTAGCAATGGTTAATTGCACTTCATTTCTCTTGGATAGGAGATCTCCATTCCACTCTAAATTTGAATGATTTCTCTGATCTGCCCGCTTGGTCTAGTTGGCTAGCGTGATTCCTGTCTGGATTTTATCTCAGTTTCACTTTCCTTTTCCAGCTTTTCAGTTGTGTTCTTCTGATCCCTTCATTGGCTCTTGATTGTGTCCCCCATTGAGATCGGTCGTGTTTCCTTTCCTCCCTTAGTTTAGTTCTCCAGACATGTCTCATCCTTATCATCCAATCTTAGGGGTTAGTTTGGCATTTTTAGGAGAATTCCTATCGCTTGTTGGTTGTGACGGGTGTCTTTTGCCTTGATGCCCGCTTTTCAGTTCTATCCGCTTCATCTCTGCTTCATCTCCATTTCTCGTCGCTATCACTTTCACTCCATCTCCTTTCTATTTCACCTCCACATCACTTTCACTCGTTCCCTTGCAATGCAGACATCAAGGAGGGGCATCTGTTGACACCCGTTTTTAACCTGCAAGTTGAGTTATTTCTCTTGTTCATCTTCCGTGATGTCCCAAATTACCCATTATTTTGGAGCAGTCCTTGATCTTATTTTGAGCACATTTTCTTGATCATTTCCCTGGACCCTTGATCTTGGAAACCATTTTCTATAAGTTCCGGACTATTCTCCATGATTTCCCTCCATTCCGGAACATTCCCCATCATCCTCGTCGGCCGGAGCGCTTTCGCCAGCAGAGGGATGGTGGCGGCCTTCTGGATGGCCGCTACCATCATTTGGAGGTCTCCTAGATGGCCGCCATTCCTCTGGTAGTGGTCATTTGGCTGGCCGCCAAAGTCATATGGCGGTCTCCCATAAGACCGCCAAATGCCTATCTTCGTCGGGTCGCCGTGTTTGCCAACGTCTTCGGTTCCATGCTTATCCTACTGCTTAGTTGCAGTCCTCCCTAGACCGCCATGTCCTAGTTGAGGTCTCGTGATAGACCGTCTCTTCGGAACAGAGCCCAGAACCTTCTGAACTCTGATTTCTTCGCCCGAGGACTCTCCAGGAGCCTCATCTCACACCGATTTCAAAGAGAATATCTCTCTAGATCGATTCTAATCCACCTTGGGGATATATTCCCACTATTATCCACGAGTTTTATCTACCTAAATCTCTATTTTGGGTGTTTATCCTCAGATTTAAACCCTAGGGTTTCTACAACTCCTATAAATAGAACCCAATTTGCAGGACACGAAGGGGGGCTCTTTCTCGGTTCGGGGCGAAGCCATGCCCCATCTCCGACTCGTTTGTTCTACCCTGGCCTGAAGAGGGAAGTATTGTCTTCAATTTCCACACTCAAGGGCTTTCTATCTCTCTTTATTCTCTCAGTTATTCCCCTCCTATTTTTGAAAATCATCACAGTTTGCATTTTCTGCACTTTGCATGCGTTTTTCTCCATATTGCATGCATGTTTCCCGCAGTTGTGCGGCGTGATTTTTCCTCCTATTTGTTTCAGTCTCATCACAACACACACACCTATCTTTTTCACCCTTCCACAGGGGTTAAAAATCTCCCCCCGATGCGTTCTCCCTCAATCTTTCATGCTACTTTATCACATACGGGATTGGATGCTACACTCATAGTTTCTAATGGATTTTCTCTTGTTTCATCTTTATTTTGCAGGAGAAGCATGATTGAACGTGAGTCCCTCTACTTTTAGCCGATTGGAAGGCGAGGAGGTTGATCCCACATTATTCCCGCACTCTTCTTCTTAAGCGCGATCAAGTCTCCATCCCTTTTCCAAGGTACACGCTGTCGTTGCATCCTTTTCCCCATCCCTTTGGCGTTGTCATCCCTTGGTGGCAATCACGGTCAGTTCTTCTATCTCTTTCATCGCCCCTTTGTCCTTTGTTCATGCTTTCATGCTTACATGCATATTTGTTTAGTTTGGAGGCGGAGTAGATAAATCATCTACAGTATGTTGCTACTAGAAGGGAGTGCCTCCTGTGTAGCTAAACACCGGCTGAGAATTGGCCGCCTGTGGCAAAGCTTCGAGGATTTGGCCATTGTTTCCCGGTGTCTTGGGAGGGACTTCGGCTTGCCTGGAGGTAGATGCATGTGCATTCTTCTCCTCTAGATGCTTTTTCAATATTTCAATCTCCTGCCGGTATTCTTGTAGCAGCATCAGTACCATAAGGTCATGCTTGGAGGGATTGAGGGTGACACCTCTTTCTTCAACTGGAGTTTCTTTAGACGACGTGGATGGCCTCCCACTGTCGTCTTCAGCCGTGATTACATTGACGGTGATGACCGCCACAGTCTCATCCCAGCCGGTTTCATCAGCGAGGGTCCGCAATGCCTCACCTGGCTGAGTTAAAGCTCGGGGCCAAGTCCGCTTGGGCACCCGAATATGATTGAATCTGGTTGGCTTTGGGGCCAACCCCCCTTTTGATTTTGACTCGAAGCGGTCCGATTTCTCTTGGGCCAGTGCTTGGAAGGAGTTGTGCACTGGCACCATTGGAATTGCCCTATCGGGTGTGATCTTAGCCTGTCGACCATTCAAAGAGACTCAGACGCCTCCGATGAGTACGGACTTGCCCGAGGTGGACAGTCGGCTTCGTAGTGTGCCGGCTTTCTTCTCGGCTGCCCGCCTGGCAGTCGGGGTGCACCTCTCATTCCTTGAGGCGAGGTCGTGAGTGTGGTGGACGTGGTTGTCCACCACTTCGGTCTTCTTCGGTGTCGTCATTGCAGCGGTGACAGAGTTGTTCTCCTGGATGTCTAGGAGATCAACGAAGGCCACCCCCAAGAAGTTGGGGAAGCCAACAATAGGTGGGAAGCTACTGAATTGGACCGGCACAACAAGATAGCCATGCTCGGCATAGCTGGCGACGATGACTGGACCAAAGGTGACTACCATCGCGTTTGTTGAAATTCAACCCCTACAATTTCAAGTTGAGGAAGGTTAAAATTTTAAGAAGAGACCATGAGGCCCCAAATCTTGGAAAAAAATGAAAGGCGGTCCAATCCCACCAGGCGTGCCAACTTGTTGGATGCACTCAATTTCTTTTATATTATTAGGGATATCATTATATCTTTTATCCATTTATTAAGTGCGAGGGCGTGCCAGTCACCTAGGTGACAATGTGTTCAAGCTTCGAGACTGGAGTTGTCCGAAGCCTGTGGTGCGCACCGTCTAACTAATCAGACGAAAGTGGATATCAGGTCGGAACTGGACACCAGCCATGCCATAAAGGTCATGGCGTTAATTACATCCCCTCGGAGAGAGGAAAAGCTTTGATTAATTGTCAAGATAAGGGGCCTCGTGGCCTGAAAATTAAATTCTCATGAAATGAGTGAAAGATATGTTAAAGAGCATCAAAATCTCCATATTGGGGTGCAAAAGGCTATTTGAAATCATGTCGATCGCATATCGACCATTTCATGCTCGGACAAACATTCGGATCGAAAACATCGTGAAGATATATGTAACATAGGGATATATGTATGTCAGGATACGGCAAGTTTGATATTTGAAGAAATAGAGGAATTCAGTTAAAACCCGGTTGAAACGATTTAAATTCTGTGAGTTATTGGCCCAGTACAAGATCATGCTATGGCCATAGTGGGATGAATCCCTGGGGCCCAGGCGTGACTTGTGAAGGCCCCGTTAATATCCCCTATTCAAAGGGTCAAGAGGAAGGAATCCGGGATCGAACGCCGTTTATCTCTTGAGGATGGTTTTTAGGTTCATCATTTTTTGTTGATATCCATGGTTTATCATTCATTCTTTTATTGTTACTTTGTTGATTTTTGTTTGTATTGATTTTTGTTGTTTGATTTAGTTTTTTTGCTTTTTTTATTTTCTTCTAGTTTATTTACTATTCGAAGAAGGCTGAGTCGATGCAAGGGTCACCTACGTCGATGCAACGCACGAGGGGAAGCAACCTGGGGCTGGAGGAGCGGCCAGGGTCGACGTCGGGGTTGCCTGTGTTGACACAGTGCGCAACAGGGTGCACTCCCAGAAGATAAAAGGGGGGGCTGCGTCGATGCAGGGGGTGGCCAGCGTCGACGCACCCCTCAACATTGTTTTCCTTTTTTTCCTTGTTGTTTTGTTTGATTTCTTTTCCTTATACTCTCTTTTTTTTGTAGTGGGGATTTTGGTCGACCGAAAATTCATTTCGGTTGACCGATCCTCCCAGGGAAGGGGACCGGCTGAAAGGAGTTGACTCCCTGAGCATGGAGCGTCGACTCCACGGCTTATCGGTTGACCGAAGCCTGAGTTCGATCGACCGAACCTAGCAGCCAATGTGTAGCAACTCAAAAAATTTTATATGCATTTATATGCAAAAAGAAATAATGAAAGATGAAAATAAAATAAATTATGAATATTTTTCTGTTATGTCTTTAAAAGTATAGAATACATAAATATGAACCCTATTCCACTTGTTAACACGAACGACGAGATTCATGGCACGATTCTGAGAAGACGAAGACGTCGGTACTGTAGCAGTACAATAGCATCCGATTTAAGAGAGAATTATTAGCTTTAATCTAATCCTAATTAATGGATGAGGTCATTCTTACATCATTGAATAAATGAGGTCATTGATTATGTCATTCACATAGTGGAACAAAGTTGGTATAATAGTGGAACAAGTTTGGTGTAATAGTGGAACAAAGTTGGTGGAATAGGGAAAGTAGGTGGGAGATTTTGGCCTATAAATAGGGCTGGACTCTTCCTACTCAAAGCACAAATCTATTGGGAGGAATTACTGGTTGGAGAGAGGGAGAAAGCTCAAAGTTGGAGGAGTGTTCGAAAGCGCTCTTCGTTCTTAAATTTCTTCTTCTTTGATCTTCAACGAGGTCGATTTTCTCTCAGGCGAAAACTTAATTAGATCTCCATATATGTTTCTTTGCATGAGTATTTTGATTCTATGTAAATTTTTCATGATCATGTATTTATAGCTTATTTTCAGATTTAAAGTTTAAAAATGGGAGTTTTTCATTATCATAACGTGTTTCAATAACGTGGATCACATATGGACCATGATTTGAATACGGTAACCACGCCTGATTTACCTCGTTTATGTGCATTATTTCGAATTTTAAATTTTAAAATCATGTTCTTACCTTAAGAATACTATCAACAAAGAAATGACTAGGTGAATGAACTCGTAAAGCTATCGTTAATTGTTCAAACAACTATGCTCTAATTTCCGTAGAATTTCTATACATGATTGACCCTATCTATTTGATCTAAGCTCTATCTGAAAGCTTGACATCTTCTTTCAAATTTTTTATACAAGAACATCTTATGCAATTGGAAGCTTGACATCTTTTTTTAATGTCTTTTCCTTCATTGAAATTCTTTCACAAATGAACATGTTAGAATATACAAGAATGATTTCCGTTCAATTTACGTGTTTTTGTGTCAACGAAAAATTGTGTAGCTAGCAAGTTCACCAAGAAGAACCGATGTCTAAGGCTAGAGGTCCATGGGCAAATGCTTTAAGTGGATAAGTGGTTACTTAATTAGGACCTCGTGAATACGAGGGGAGCCTCCCACTGTCCCACCTCCTACCTGGCCGCGTTTTCTTTGGTTTTCTGCTAATTACTCGACTGAGGAACACTTGATCTAAACTTATTTTTACAAGATTTTTCGTGAGAGTTGATCGCGCCTTGACTGAAAATTCATTCTCGTTATTGTCTTAATGTCGTTAAACATGATGCCTTAAATCATCCTTGAACTTCTCATATAAACTTCATTTATTCTTCATTCTACATGCCCTTTCTTCATACTATATGTCCTTGGAAATAAAAATTTTGCTAGATCTGTACTTTAGTCATAAACTACCATTTTGGAGTGTAGGAGCTAAGTGCCATGCAGGGTAAAGTGCTACGTTATGGGAGTCACCTCTTGAGGCCGGAATGGCGCAAAGTGCTACATAATGGGAGCCACCTCTTGAGCCTGTAGGGGCCACCTCTAGAGTCCTCCATAACTAAATGACTAGTTATGTGCTATACTACGTTTCTTAAGCTTTTCTTGAAACTCGAATTGGCCATAATTATAAATGAATTGTTCTAGATATTACATGGGACCTTGGTCCACCTGATACTCAATGTCTGGCAAACATGGGGGCCCTGATCTGGTCCTAGGCGAGTAAAGCCTGAAAGTACTTGTGCCCGAGGGAGTTGAATGATAAAGTGTGGCATTGCACCAACTGACATGTAAGATTGAACTAGGCAATTCACTTATTATATGTTTGACTCGTTACATGCTTAACTTCCTATACACGGCATGTTTGACCGAAGTGGTTAATATCCTTGTTACATGGCCATATTTATAATTCTATACTTGTTATTGATCTTCATGCTTACACTTGAGTTCTACAATATCTATTCTTGAAATTCTTGACTTCCTGATCTTGTTCTATATTTGTCATTTGTTTTATTACTTATTTTATTTGGGAGCATATAGATGATCCAAAATGCTAATTACTTAAAGTGACCTAGTAAAGAGATATAAGTCCTACTGAGCTTTCTAGCTCACCCTGTGTATTGTTGTTAATTTTCAAGAAATCCTGAAGATGACGGGAATGGGCTGGAGTGATGAGAGTGATGATAATTTTTTTATAAATTCCTTTTCCCAGTCTGTCTACTTTTAAATGAATGTATGGAATTTGAATAGTATTGTAAGTCCTTGAAGGATATTTGTTGGAAATGTCAGATTATGAAATAAAGATGTGATTTTGTCCATTTGTTGTTCATCTCATCATCTGAGTCTCCCGATCAACCTGCCCATATAACTGTTCACACCTTGATAATTCCGCCTTGTTCGGGGCGTGACAGTTTAGTTGGTATCAGAGCCTATGGTTAAAAAGAGTCTAGGGCATCAAGGCTTAGTTATTGAAAACCCTAGGTTCTTCACACGATAGGACAAATGATAGCTATGCTGGACCCGTGAGATTGGGTAGAGACTTGGGCTAGATATTAAGATATGTAGAGATAATACATTTAATCCCCATAGCTTGTTTTGTAGAAATTCTTAGCTGTTGAAAATGGCCGCTGAGCGTGTTAAATGGAGAGAAATGCAAAGAACCGTCCAAGGTCTAACTCAAGCCCTACAACAAGTGGCTCAAGGAGGAGTTAATGTCCATGGTGCGGGAGACCTGCACCGTAACTTTAGGAACATGAATTCCCCGAGGTTCAACGGTTCCACTGACCTAGATGAAGCCGAACATTGGGTCAAGGAGATAGAAAGAATATTCTGAGTCATGCAATGCTCGGATTAAGATAGAGTTTTGCTTGCAACTTTCCAACTGGAAAGGGATGCAAGAGTTTGGTGGGAATCCGTGGAGGCGACCTTGCCTGATCCCTATATCACTTGGGAGGAATTTCTAGAATATTTCAACGGCAAGTATTTCTTGGAGAGAGTGCAAGAAAAGAAGGCAGCAGAATTTGCCACCCTTAAATAAAGAATTCTCTCTGTAGCTGAATACGAGGCCCAGTTTTCTCGACTGGTCCGTTATGCTCCACACCTCATTAATACAGAGAGAATGAAGGCCAAGCGATTCATGAATGGGCTAAGGCCCCAATACATTCCCAAATTGGCGCCTATGGACATCCAAACATATGCCGAGATGGTCCGGAAGGCCCAACTGCTAGATGATGCCATGGAGATGGCGGATAGAATCAAGGAAAGAGTCGTGAAAGAACAAGTTATTGGCGCCGGAAACTTTAAACCCACTTTTGGAAAGAAGAGGCCAAATGAAGGAAGAACCCCTTAACAAGATAAAAAGTCTCGAGATGGAAATAGACAAGTCATCCCTTATATATCTTCAAAAGATATCTGCAAGTATTGTGACAAGGCTGGCCACAAGACTGAAGAGTGCTGGAGAAAGAAGGGAGCATGCTTGCGCTGTGGAAGTGGGGATCATCGCATTTCCGATTGTCCCCTTATGAAGGAATCTCCATCGGAGAAGAAAACTCAAGAAGGACCAAGGCGTCAAGGAAGACTCCAAGCTCTGATAGAACCTACACCTACTGAAGAAGGAGGAGTGGTGGAAGGTACTCTCACCATCAATTCTAGAACTGCTTTTGTTCTATTTGATACTGGAGCTACCCATTCATTCATATCCCAGAATTTTGCTACCAACATGAAAAACGTGTTCCCTTGAAAACTGAACTTGTTATTTCCACACCTTTAGGAGCAAGCACTGAGCTTAAACATTATTTTCCCTCTAGTGAAGTGTTGATTAGTGGTCATAACTTAGCCACTGATTTGATATGCATGAACATGGAGGGTTATGATATAATCTTAGGTGCTGACTGGTTGGTCAAGTATAATGCTAAGGTGGATTGCAGACGAGGAATTGTAACCTTTGGTGAACCAGGATACCCTGAACTATCTTTCTCTAGAAATAGCCATCATAGACACCCTCTTCTCATCTCTGCCCTTCAAGCTCAAAAAATGATGAAGAAAGGATGTGTTGCATTTTTGGCTTCTATCCTTACAACCGAACCCAAGAAACCCATTCTGGAAGAAATATCTGTTGTTAAGGAATATCCGGATGTATTTCTTGAGGATTTTCTTGGCATACCACCGAGAAAGAAGTTTCATTCTCAATCGATTTGATACCAAGAGCAGCCCCTGTATCCAAAACTCCTTATAGAATGTCACCTACTGAGTTGAAGGAACTAAAAGAGCAATTGATGGAATTATTAGAGAAGGGATTCATCAGACGTAGTACATCACCTTGTGGAGCACCTGTTCTTTTTGTGAAGAAGAAAGATGGATCTATGAGGTTATGCATTGATTATAGGTAGTTGAACCAATTGACTATCAAGAATAAGTACCCTCTGCCAAGAATTGATGAACTATTTGATCAAATCTCTGGAGCTCGTTATTTCTCGTAAATTGACCTCAGGTCGGGTTATCATCAAGTGAGAATCAAGGAAGAAGATATTTATAAGACAGCATTCAGGAGTAGATATGGACACTATGAATTTGTTGTCATGAATTTATTGTCATGTCTTTTGGGCTGACTAATGCACCTGCAGCTTTTATGCAACTCATGAATAGTGTGTTCCGACCCTATTTAGATCAATTTATGGTGGTATTTATTGATGATATATTGATCTACTCCAAAACCAAGGAAGAACATGAAGCACATTTAAGGATTGCCTTGCAGATATTAAAGGAGAATCAATTATATGCTAAATTGAGCAAATGTGAGTTCTGGTTAGAAGAAGTTTCATTTCTTGGTCATGTGATCTCTAAGGAAGGTATTTCTGTTGACCCTTCAAAGGTAGAAGCTGTCAATAACTGGGAAAGGCCTACAAATGTGACCAAAATATGAAGTTTTCTAGGATTGGCCGGTTACTATAGGAGATTCATCAAAGACTTCTCTAAAATTGCTGTGCCATTGACTAGACTAACAAGGAAGGAAAATTCTTATGTATGGGTTGAGGAATGTGAGAAGAGTTTTCAAACTCTAAAGGAGCGCTTGACAACTACACCTATTATTACTCTGCCTATTGCGGGAGGAGGATTCGAGGTATATGCTGATGCTTCGGGAATTGGCCTAGGTTGTGTATTAATGCAACAAGACAAGGTGATAGCCTATGCATCTAGGCAACTAAAGATCCATAAAGTTAATTACCATGTGCATGATCTAGAATTAGCCACAGTAGTCTTTGCTCTAAAGATATGGAGACATTATTTATATGGTGAGCAGTTCATTATCTATTCTGACCATAAGAGTTTAAAATATCTATTTTCTCAGAAGGAGCTCAACATGAGAAAAAGAAGATGGTTAGAATATTTGAAAGATTTTGACTTTTCTATTCAATACCATCCTGGAAAAGGTAATATTGTGGCTGATGCTCTTAGTAGAAAGCCGAGGGCTCTATTATCAAGTTTGATGATTAATGAATGGCGCTTGCTGGAGCAATTTACAAGATTAAATTTAAATGTGGAATCAAAGGAGGAACGAGTCTTGATTGCCAGTATAAGGGTACAGCCTGAAGTGTTCTCTGAGATAAAAGAGCAACAAGGTAACGATCCTTTATTAGTTAAAATTTTTGGAAATTTGAGCCAAAGGCCTGATTTTCAACTGGCGAATGACGGGAGATTACTATTTCGAGGAAGAACTTGTGTGCCTGATAGTAACAAAATCAAGAAGAAGATAATGGAAGAAGCGTACCAATCCAGGTATACTATTCATCTAGGAGCCACTAAAATGTACCAAGATTTGAAAAGAACCTTTTGGTGGCCTAACATGAAAAGAGAGGTAGCCGAGTTCGTGAGCCGATGTTTAGTCTGCCAACAAGTTAAAGCTGAACATCTCAAACCAGCAGGTAGGCTAAAACCAATAGAGATACCGGAATGGAAATGGGATAGTATTGGCATGGATTTTATAGTTGGATTGCCAAAGACCCGAAGTGGATTTGATGCTATATGGGTGATTGTGGACCGACTAACTAAGTTCGCTCACTTCTTGCCCATCAAAACCAAATGGACCATGGATGTTCTAGCTGCCCTATATATCAAGGAGGTTGTAAGGCTGCACGGTATTCCAACTTCTATTATTTCAGATAGAGATCCGAGATTCACCTCCCACTTCTGGAAAGGTCTGCAATCATCTTTGGGTACTAGGCTGAATTTTAGTACAGCTTTCCACCCTCAGACAGATGGACAAATCAAGAGGACGAATCAGATTATTAAAGATATGTTAAGAGCTTGTATGATATATTTTGGGGGAAGTTGGCATGAACACTTGCCATTGATTGAATTTGCATATAATAACAGTTATCAGTCTAGCATTTAGATTGCACCTTTTGAAGCACTGTATGGTAGGAGTTGTAGATCACCTCTATGCTGGAGTGAGGTTGGAGAGAAGGGATTGATGGGTCCTGATATTATTCAAGATATAACTCACAATATTCAGTTGATCCGTGAAAGGCTGAAAATTACTCAATCACGGTAAAAGAGTTATGCCGATAATCAAAGAAGAGACCTTGAATTTCAAGTGGGAGAGCATGTCTTCTTGAAAATTTCACCCACGCGAGGAATTAAAAGGTTTAGTATCAAAGGAAAACTGAGTCCAAGATATATTGGCCCTTTTGAGATTCTAGAACGAATCAACGAAGTGGCATACAAGCTGGCTTTGCCTCCACAATTGGCTGGTGTCCATGATGCATTTTATATATCCATGCTAAGGAAATATGTGTATGATCCTTCGCATGTGATTCAATTCGATGACTTGAAGCTACAGAAGGATTTATCTTATGAAGAAAGACCGATCAAGATCTTAGATCGAAAATTTCACTAGCTAAGGAACAGGGTTATACCGATGGTAAAAGTCCAATGGAGTAAGCGTGGATTCGAGGAGGCTACTTGGGAATTAGAAGAGTCAGTCAAGAAGAAGTATCCAGATTTGATTTCAGGTTAGAATTTTGAACCCTCCTTTTGAATTTTTAAATTACTATTACGTCATGTGAATTTGGAGGACCAAATTATTTTAAGTGGGGGAGGATGTAGCAACTTGAAAAATTTTATATGCATTTATACGCAAAAAGAAATAATGAAAGATAAAAATAAAATAAATTATGAATATTTTTCTATTATGTCTTTAAAAGTATAGAATACATAAATATGAACCCTATTCCACTTGTTAACACGAACTACGAGATTCATGGCACGATTCTGAGAAGACGAAGACGTCGGTACTGTAGCAGTACTATAGCATCCGATTTAAGAGGGAATTATTAGCTTTAATCTAATCCTAATTAATGGATGAGGTCATTCTTACATCATTGAATAAATGAGGTCATTGATTATGTCATTCACATAGTGAAACAAAGTTGGTGTAATAGTGGAACAAGGTTGGTGTAATAGTGGAACAAAGTTGGTGGAATAGGGAAAGTCGATGGGAGATTTTGGCCTATAAATAAGGCTGGGTTCTTCCTACTCAAAGCACAAATCTATTGGGAGGAATTACTAGTTGGAGAGAGGGAGAAAGTTTGAAGTTGGAGGAGTGTTCGAAAGCGTTCTTCGTTCTTAAATTTCTTCTTCTTTGATCTTCAACGAGGTAGGTTTTCTCTCAGGCGAAAACTTAATTAGATCTCCATATATGTTTCTTTGCATGAGTATTTTGATTCTATGTAAACTTTTCATGATCATGTATTTATGGCTTATTTTAAGATTTAAAGTTCAAAAATGGGAGTTTTTCATTATCATAACGTGTTTCAATAACGTGGATCACATATGGACCATGATTTGAATACGGTAACCACGCCTGATTTACCTCGTTTATGTGCATTATTTCGAATTTTAAATTTTAAAATCATGTTCTTACCTTAAGAATACTATCAACAAAGAAATGACTAGGTGAATGAACTCGTAAAGCTATCGTTAATTGTTCAAACAACTATGCTCTAATTTCCGTAGAATTTCTATACATGATTGACCCTATCTATTTGATCTAAGCTCTATCTGAAAGCTTGACATCTTCTTTCAAATTTTTTATACAAGAACATCTTATGCAATTGGAAGCTTGACATCTTTTTTTAATGTCTTTTCCTTCATTGAAATTCTTTCACAAATGAACATGTTAGAATATACAAGAATGATTTCCGTTCAATTTACGTGTTTTTGTGTCAACGAAAAATTGTGTAGCTAGCAAGTTCACCAAGAAGAACCGATGTCTAAGGCTAGAGGTCCATGGGCAAATGCTTTAAGTGGATAAGTGGTTACTTAATTAGGACCTCGTGAATACGAGGGGAGCCTCCCACTGTCCCACCTCCTACCTGGCCGCGTTTTCTTTGGTTTTCTGCTAATTACTCGACTGAGGAACACTTGATCTAAACTTATTTTTACAAGATTTTTCGTGAGAGTTGATCGCGCCTTGACTGAAAATTCATTCTCGTTATTGTCTTAATGTCGTTAAACATGATGCCTTAAATCATCCTTGAACTTCTCATATAAACTTCATTTATTCTTCATTCTACATGCCCTTTCTTCATACTATATGTCCTTGGAAATAAAAATTTTGCTAGATCTGTACTTTAGCCATAAACTACCATTTTGGAGTGTAGGAGCTAAGTGCCATGCAAGGTAAAGTGCTACGTTATGGGAGCCACCTCTTGAGGCCGGAATGGCGCAAAGTGCTACATAATGGGAGCCACCTCTTGAGCCTGTAGGGGCCACCTCTAGAGTCCTCCATATCTAAATGACTAGTTATGTGCTATACTACGTTTCTTAAGCTTTTCTTGAAACTCGAATTGGCCATAATTATAAATGAATTATTCTAAAAATTACATGGGACCTTGGTCCACCTGATACTCAATGCCTGGCAAACATGGGGGTCCTGATCTGGTCCTAAGCGAGTAAAGCCTGAAAGTACTTGTGCCCGAGGGAGTTGAATGATCAGGTGTGACATTGCACCAACTGACATGTAAGATTGAACAAGGTAATTCACTTATTACATGCTTGACTCGTTACATACTTAACTTCCTATACATGACATGTTTGACCGGAGTGGTTAATATCCTTGTTACATGGCCATATTTACAATTCTGTACTTGTTATTGATCTTCATGCTTACACTTGAGTTCTACAATATCTATTCTTGAAATTCTTGACTTCCTGATCTTGTTCTCTATTTGTCATTTATTTTATTACTTGTTTTATTTGGGAGCATATAGATGATCCAAAATGCTAATTACTTAAAGTGACATGGTAAAGAGATATAAGTCCTACTGAGCTTTCTAGCTCACCCTATGTATTGTTGTTAATTTTCAGGAAATCCTGAAGATGACGGGAATGGGCTGCAGTGATGAGAGTGATGATAATTTTTTTAGAAATTCGTTTTCCCAGTCTGTCTACTTTTAAATGAATGTATCAAGTTTGAATAGTATTGTAAGTCCTTGAAGGATATTTGTTGGAAATGTCAGATTATGAAATAAAGATGTGATTTTATCCATTTGTTGTTCATACTCATCATCTGAGTCTCTCGATCGACCTACCCATATAATTGTTCATGTCTTGATAATTCCGCCTTGTTCGGGGCGTGACACAATGCAACTTCAGTTTTCTTTTCTTTGGGTTTCATGGGAATTCAGTTTTATTTCTCATTCATCTTCCATTTCATCTTCAGTAAATTTTCTTTCTTACATGGGTGGCGGCCAAACGGCCTGCAGCAGGCGCAGATCTGCTGAAATTTGAACTTCAGCAGACATTGGGCATCTTCCCTTGGCTTTTTAATTCCTTTGATTTGTTTGTTCTTTTGTTTCTTTTGTTTTTTGATGCACAGCATGTGTTTGGAGAAATGCATGCCCGGGGAAGGGGGGATAGGGTGTAAGACCCGTTCTTTAATGGATCTATACCGGTATTAATATAGAATTTAATCCATGAAATTAGGAGGTTTTTAGGGATTAAATGGGCTTTTTCTAGCATTTATCCCACTTATTAAAAGATTTTAAGAAATTAATTGGGCATATCAACAATTTTGCTTCTTTGAGGGTTATATGGCAATTCAAAGTTAAAAATCAAAAAAAAAATATCAAACCCTTTTTTTTAAACCCATCGGCCGACCCTCTCTCTCTCTCCCATTTTCTCTTTCTCTCTCTCTCTCACCCTCTCTCTCTCCCGCGATCACTCTCTCCCCCTCTTGGTGGTGTGGTCGTGTCGGGCTGCCGCAGGACGTGTGGGTGGCATCAACGGAAAGCCCGTGACGCGAGGAACACGGTGACGCCAACCTCGTGCTGAACCGCGGAGCGAGGAGACGGGACCGGGCGAAGAGAACCGTGGCGACCCTCAGCTTGCATGGCGACGTAGCGCCGTTTTCGTCGCGATCGAGGTAGGGGGATGGCTTCCCGACCTCGCTAGGATCATTTTCTCTATCCTGCCCATCATCTTTATGTTTTCCACAGCCTGCACATCATCATTTTTATTTTTGGAGCATGAACATCATAAATTTATGTTTTAATCCTCCATGAACATCGTTGCTGGGTTTTTAGGCTATAAACTGTGGTTATGTGATGGTGGAATGGCAGGGAACAGGTCACAAATAAGTTTCCCATCGATCTAGGTCGATCGGAAGGGGTTCTGGTAACGAACCCCACGGATTCGGTTCACCGGACAGGTGGCGGTCCTGCCAGTGACCGTTTCTGCAAAACATTGAGGCGGTGGACCTTAGCGGCCCACAGCCCGTGCGTTTTATCCTCGTAGCGACCCATTATTGGACCGTCTATTGAACCTTAGCGGTTGAACCTTTGACTGCTTTAGACCTTTGACCCGATAGGGCGGTTAGTCTGGCGGCTTATCATTGAACCGCCAAGACCACTGTGGCGGCCCAAGCATGGACCGCTAGAGCATGTTGATACAGTGTAAAATAGTAAGGCGATGGAGCTTCGCGGCCCATTAGTGGAGCGCTACACCCATTGTAGCGGCCAAACCTTCGACCGCCAGAGACTGTGGCGGGATAATATTCAACCGTCGTTTCCCACAGAATTTCAACTCATGCATGTTCATTTCTTTATGCGTTTCATGTTGCATATTCGCCATCTTTAAATTATTTTACAAACTGTGGCATATTTTTAGATACCAATAGAGTTACTTTCTCTTTCCTTGTGATGGAACCACTAGTCGTAGCCCGACGACCTCTTGTGTCGGCCCACCTGGGAGAGGTGGCGGGGTAGTCCTGATTTACGATTTTTAAGCTAGTCTCCGTGGGCCCCTTTGCTTGACAGTAGCGTCCTACTAGGGGGAAAAACTAGCTAGAGGCCTGGCTCAAGGCATTGAGCCTGTATGTGCACACGTGGTCAGGGGCTTGGACTGGCACTGACAAGTGTTACTCTGACTAGTTCTTGTCTTCTGGTACTGTTACGTGTCTCACTTGTCGCGATCCAGACTTGTGTAGATACTTGAGACACAGTGTAAGCCGTCAGTGGACGCATCTGATTTCTCTTTCTGGTGGTCCCTCTCTCTCCTATCACTTGGAATTGTTGAAGCTTATTCTATTGGTAGATCTAGTTCCTTTTGCATTCGATTAGCTGTTGTTAAACTGTTTAGATAATTTTACAGCTTTACTAAATTGTTACTTAATTCTGCCAATGCATGCTGTAATTTCTTTCCTTTGTTTAGTGGCGAGGTAGGGATCCGCGTGACCCCTATTGAGTCTTGTTGAGAGACTCACCCTTACTTCTCCAGGTGAGCAACCTCAGCCATCTTCCGGATCTTCTTGTGCATTTGATGGTCGTACTTAGTGCCAGCAATGGTCGGTCAGTAGGCTGTTAGTGGTCTTTTGTCCTTTCTTGTACCTTTTGACCGGGGTATGCCCTGTGTAGTTGTATATTTTGACTCTTGCTCAATGGTTGGACTTGTATAAACAGTGGATCTGGACTATTGTATATATTTATCACTCTGATATGTAAATTTATTCCGTTTATAGTTCAAATTGTTGCTATAATTAATATTGTGTGCGTGTAATTCCAATTCATTATGCATTACCTCAACAAAACCCTTTAACCCTTACGGGGCCTCATCAGCCTCTTGGGTGGCTTCCCCGAGTTCTTTGTATCAGTTTACCGATATCCGGATCTCCGGGTTGTTACAGTTGGTATCAGAGCGGTGTTGAGGTTATGTATAAGGAATCGAAATTACATTAGTCCAGAACAAGTCCATGTGAGTCTACTACTGTTGGCTTAGGATGTTTTCCGCGATTACTTATGGATTTTCTGTTGTTATGTGTCTTCTAGATTGAAATACCGTCGAGAAGAAGAGCCCATGTTCCCAGGGAGGAAAGTGGCACCTCTCCTCCTCCGGCCAATGTCCCAACGCAAGCTCAAGTTGATCCTGCTCCTAGAGCTGATTTGCCTCAAGGTGGTCGTGGTAGAACTTTAAAGGAGTTTCTGTTGTTCCATCCACCAATATATGAAGGTCAGGCAGATCCTGATGCATCCAGAGTGTGGCTTGATGCGACTGAACGTGTGTTTTGTTCAATGGAATGCACGGAGGATGAGAAAGTGATGATGGCCACTTTTCAACTGCAGGGAGCAGCACTCGCGTGGTGGACCACGGAGTGGGAAGTTGCTTTCTGATCCGTCCGCTTCGTTAGATAACTTGGAGGGAATTTGTCACGTCGTTTGAGTGTACATACAGTCCGGCCTATCTTAGAGTAGACAAGATGTATCAATTCTAGGAATTGGCTCAAGGTGACATGACTATGCTGCAATACCGTAATAAGTTCATGGAATTGGGTCGATATGCGCCTCACATTCTTCCTAATGAAGGTTTAAAAATCGAGCAATTCCTACGTGGGTTGAAGGCAGAGTTAAGGTAGCCTTTGATTGCAACTAGGGTAGCAGAGGTGGATGTAGCATATTAGGCAGCTGTGGCATTAGAACTTGACATGGCAAGATCCTGAGGGCGTACTCAAGTTGACTCAGTTCAGCCTAATGTGCAGCATCAACAGGTCAGTCAGCCGACGGTGACAGGAGTCCAGTCTTCTGCTCCTACTGCCAGTGGCACTTCTTTTTCCAAATCCAAGTTCAAGAAGATGTTCAGAAAGACTAAGAAGCGGTATGACCAGAAAGCTTCTTCTGATACCGTGCAGCAGCAATCAGCACCGTCTTCCTTTCAGTGACAGGGATCAACAACAAGTCAGCCGAGGGTGTGTCCGAGATGTGGTGGTAGCCATCCAAGCAAGCCTTGTTCAATGCCGGTGGTTTGTTTTCGTTGTGATCAACCGGGGCATGTGGTTTGAGACTGTCCTCAAAGGTTGAAATCGGTGCAGTTCTCTCAGTTCTCTCAACCACAGTCCTCCTAGTTCAGACCTCCTCCCCCACCATAATCTCAGCAGTATTCTCAAGCTTCATCATCTCAGCAATCTACCGCAACTAGTAAGAAGCAAAAAGGGAAGGTCTCGCATATAACTCGTGCTGAAGCTGTGGCATCTCATCTCGTGGAAGGCACGATTATAATTTATGGCCATATAGCTCGTGTTCTATTTGATTCAGGTGCTTCTCATTCATTTATTTCTGAAGACTTTATTACCTGTATTGAGGAGCCGACATCTGAGATATATTATGAGTTGCTTGTAGAATTACCTTCTGGGGATTTCATGTTCACTCCTCTTTGTCTGGAAAAGACTCCTATTATGTTTGACAATCACCAGTTGCCAACTAGATTATATGCTTTATAGCTGATGGATTATGATATTATTCTAGGCATGGACTGGTTAGAAGAGTATGGAGCCGTGGTTGACTATAGATCGAAGAAAGTCTATTTTCAGCCACAGGGGAAACCAGCATTTTATTTCCAAGGTATTCGATCTTGTTCTTCTCGCTTGATGATTTCTGCTATTCGAGCCTGTCAATTACTTAATGCAGGTTGTCAGGGATTCTTAGCTTCGGGGGTTGCTGTTGAGTCACCACAACAGGACATCAATGATATTCCTGTGGTTTGTGAATTTCCTGATGTATTTCCTGATGAGTTACCAGGCTTACCTCCTCAGCGAGAAATAGAAATGGTGATTGAATTGATTCTAGGTACGGCACCTTTAGCTAAGGCACCTTACCGTATGGCTCCAGCTGAATTCAAAGAATTGTGAGCACAGCTGTTAGATTTCTTGGAAAAAGGCTATATCCGTCCTAGCTTTTCTACATGGGGTGCTCCAGTTTTGTTTGTGAAAAAGAAAGATGGAAGCATGCGGCTATGTATCGATTACAGACAGTTGAACTAGGTGACAATCAAGAATAAGTATCCTTTACCCAGGATCGATGATTTGTTTGACCAACTTCAGTCAGCCACTATCTTTTCACGGATTGATCTTCGATCTGGCTATTTCCAATTGATGATTCGGGAATCTGATGTGGAAAAGACTGCTTTTAGCACGCGATATGGTCATTATGAATTTTTGGTTATATTCCGTCCATATCTGGACCGGTTTGTGGTAATCTTTATGGATGACATTTTGGTCTATTCTGCTTCTGAAGAAGAACATGTTCAACATCTCAGGATTGTATTGCAAACTCTACGAGATCACGAGCTCTATGCAAAATTCAGCAAATGTAATTTTTGGCTTCGGAAGTGCTTTTTCTCGGCCATGTGATTTCTGGTGAGGGAGTTGCAGTTGATCCAGCTAAGATTGAGGCTGTTCTTCAATGGCAGAGACCAAGGACTGTGACAGAGATCAGAAGTTTTCTGGGTCTTGCTGGTTATTATCGAAGATTCATTCAAGATTTTGCACGGATTACCGTGCCAATGACTCGACTGACACGTAAAGATGTGCCTTTTGTCTTGTCAGATCAGTGTGAGCAGAGCTTTAATGAATTGAAAAGGCTACTCACTACTTCTCCAGTGCTTGTTTTGCCTTCTGGCTCTGGTGGATTCGTGGTATGCACGGATGCTTCTCGAGTAGGTCTGGGCGCAGTGCTTATGCAGCATGGTAAAGTTATAGCTTATGCATCCCGACAATTGAAACAGTATGAAGAGAATTATCCTACTCATGACTTAGAGCTTGCAGCGGTGATCATTGCATTGAAAATCTAGAGACACTACTTGTATGGCGAGAAATTTGAGATCTTTACTGATCATCAAAGCTTACAATATGTGTTTTCTCAAAAAGATTTGAATCTTCGGCAACATAGATGGATGGAATATATGAAAGACTATGATTTCACTCTTTCCTATCAGCCTAGTAAAATGAATGTGGTGGCTGATGCTCTGAGCAGGAAAGTGCAAATCAGTCATTTGTTGGTTCGAGAATGGAAGTTGTGGGAACAGTTTCCTTGTGAGACATTCAGTGTAGAAATTCCTTATGATCCGATGATAGATGTGTGTGCTAGTCTTGTGATGACTCCAGCTATTTATCAGCATATTAAGGAAGCTCAGTAAGCAGATTCTTATTTGTCCCGCATTATAATGATGCACGATATCGAGTTTGATGATGAGTTGGTAGTCAGCTTTTGAGGTAGGATGTATGTGCCAACTGATGATGTGTTGAGAAATGCCATCTTATGTGAAGGCCATGGATCCCGTTATGCTATTCACCCCGGCACTACCAAGATGTATCAAAATCTAAAAAGGTAGTTCTGGTGGCCAGGAATGAAAAAGGATGTAGCTGAGTTTGTGTCTAAATGTTTGACATGCCAACATAGGTTAAAGTCAAGCATCAAAAGTCTGGAGGAATGCTTCAACCTTTAGAAATTTTGATGTGGAAATGGGATCATGTCATGACAGATTTTGTTGTCGATTTACCTCGGACTTCACAGGACTATGATGGAATCTGACTGTTAGTTGATCGTTTGACTAAGACAGCGAGATTATTGCCGATTAAAGTTGCTTGGAGTGTTCAGAAATTGGCCGACCTCTATGTCGAAAAGATTGGGCCATTGCATGGAATTCCAATATCTATTATGTCAGATCGCGACCCATGGTTTACTTCTGGCTTCTAGCGTAGCTTTCAAAAGGCGTTGGGCACAGAGTTGACTTTCAGTTCAGCGTATCATCCTCAATCTGATGGTCAGTCAGAAAGGACTATTCAGACTTTAGAAGATATGTTGCGATCATGTTGCCTGGATTGGCAGGGTTCCTGGAGTCAGCATTTATCATTAGTGATATTTGCATATAATAACAGTTATCACTCCAGCATTGATATGGCACCGTATGAGGCTTTATATGGGCGTCCTTGTCGTACACCTTTAAACTGGTTTGTATCTGGTGATCGACTGTTGACAAGACCGGATATGGTTCAGCAATGTGCTAATGTGGTTCGCTTGATCAGGCAAAGAATGTTGACAGCTCAGAGTCGACAGAAAAGCTATGCAGATCAGCCGAGAAGACCATTGCAGTTTGAGTCTGGAGATATGGTGTTTGTGAAAATATCTCCAATGAAAGGTGTTATGAGATTTGGGAAGCGTGGAAAGCTTAGTCCCCGTTATATTGGTCTGTTTCCTATCTTGGAATGTGTGGGCCAAGTGGCTTATCGACTCCAGTTGCCAGCGACGATGCAAGCAATCCATGATGTATTTCATGTTTCCCAGGTGAGGAAGTATGTTCCTGATGCGTCTCACGTTCTAGATGATTCAGTTTGGCCTTAAGTGACTGCAGATTTATCTACACGAGAGCATCCAATTAAAATAGAAGATCGTCGTGAGCAACGATTAAGAAATAAGATAATCCATCTGGTTAAAGTTGTATGGCAGCATAATTCGGGTAATGAGGTTACTTGGGAACGTGGGGATGAAATGCGTCAGCACTTTCCTTTCTTATTTGAATAAGGTATAATTTCTTTCAATTCTCCCCTTGTTCTTTCTTTTAAATTTCGAGGATGAAATTTCTATTAGGAGGGAGGGACTGTAAGACCCGTTCTTTAATGGATCTTTACCGGTATTAATATAGAATTTAATCCATGAAATTAGGAGATTTCTAGGGATTAAATGGGCTTTTTCTAGCATTTATCCCATTTATTAAAAGATTTTAAGAAATTAATTGGGCATATCAACAATTTTGCTTCTTTGAGGGTTATATGGCAATTCAAAGTTAAAAATCAAAAAATATATATCAAACCCTTTTTTTTAAAACCCATCGTCCGACCCTCTCTCTCTGCCATTTTCTCTTTCTCTCTCTCACCCTCTCTCTTTCCCGCGATCGCTCTCTCCCCCTCCTGGTGGCGTGGTCGTGTCGGGCTGCCGCAGGACGCGTGGGTGGCGTCAACGGAAAGCCTGCGATGCGAGGAACGCGGTGATGCCAACCTCATGCTGAACCGCAGAGCGAGGAGACGGGACCGGGCGAGGAGAACCGCGGCGACCCTCGGCTTGCATGGTGGCGTAGCGCCATTTTCTTCACGATCGAGGTAGGGGGATGGCTTCCCGACCTCGCCAGGATCATTTTCCCTATCTTGCCCATCATCTTTATGTTTTCCATAGCCTGCACATTGTCATTTTTATTTTTGGAGCATGAACATCGTAAATTTATGTTTTAATCCTCCATGAACATCGTTGCCAGGTTTTTAGGCTATAAACTGTGGTTATGTGATGGTGGAATGGCAGGGAACATGTCACAAATAGGTTTCCCGTCGATCTAGGTCGATCGGGAGGGGTTCCGATTACGAACCCTGCTGATTCGATTGACCGGACAGGTGGCGGTCCTACCAGTGACCGTTTCTGCAAAACATTGAGACGGTGGACCCTAGCGGCCCATAGCCCGTGCGTTTTATCCTCGTAGCGGCCCATTATTGGACCGTCTACTGAACCTTAGCGGTTGAACCTTCGACCGCTATAGACCTTTGACCCGATAGGGCGGTTAGTCTGGCGGCTTATCGTGGAACCGCCAGAACCACTGTGGCGGCCCAAGCATGGACCACTAGAGCATGTTGATACAGTGTAAAATAGTAAGGCGGTGGAGCTTCGCGGCCCATTAGTGGAGCGCTACACCCCTTGTAGCGGCCAAACCTTCGACCGCCAGAGACTGTGGCGGGCTAATATTCAACCGCCATTTCCTGCAGAATTTCAACTCATGCATGTTCATTTCTTTATGTGTTTCATGTTGCATATTTGCCATGTTTAAATTATTTTGCAAACTGTGGCATACTTTTAGATCCCAATAGAGTTACTTTCACTTTCCATGTGATGGAACCACTAGTCGTAGCCCGACAACCTCTTGCGTTGGCCCACCAGGGAGTGGTGGCAGGGTAGTCCCGGTTTACGGTTTTTAAGCTAGTCTCCATGGGCCCCTTTGCTTGACAGTAGCGTCCTACTGGGGAGAAAAACTCGCTAGAGGCCTGGCTCAAGGCATTGAGCTTGTGTGTGCACATGTGGTCAGGGGTTTGGACTGGCACTGACGAGTGTTACCCTGACTAATTCTTATCTTCTGGTACTATTACGTGTCTCACTTGTCATGATCCAGACTTGTGTAGATACTTGAGACGCAGTGTAAGCCATCAGTGGACGCATCTGGTTTCTCTTTCTGGTGGTCCCTCTCTCTCCAATCACTTGAAATTTTTGAAGCTTATTCTATTGGTAGAACTAGTTCCTTTTGCATTCGATTAGCTGTTGTTAAACTATTTAGATAGTTTTATAGCTTTACTAAATTGTTACTTAATTCTGCCTATGCATGCTTTAATTGCTTTCCTTTGTTTAGTGGCGAGGTAGGGATCCGCGTGACCCCTACTGAGTCTTGTTGAGAGACTCACCCTTACTTCTCCAGGTGAGCAACCTCATCCGTCTTCCGGAGCTTCCCGTGCGTTTGACGGCCGTACTTAGTGCCAGCAGTGGTCGGTCAGTAGGCTGTTAGTGGCCTTTTGTCCTTTCTTGTACCTTTTGACCGGGGTATGCCCCGTGTAGTTGTATATTTTGACTCTTGCTCAGTGGTTGGACTTGTATAAACAGTGGATCTGGACTATTGTATATATTTATCACTCTGATATGTAAATTACTTCCGTTTATAGTTCAAATTGTTGCTATAATTAATATTATGTGCGTGTAATTACAATCCATTATGCATTACCTCGACAAAACCCTTTAACCCTTACGGGGCCTCATCAGCCTCTTGGGTGGCTTCCCGAGTTCTTGGTATCGATTTACCGGTATCCGGATCTCCGGGTCATTACATAGGGACTGCCTGCTACCATGGAAAAATCAGCAGACCTGGGGTTTGCTAGTCTGCCCGGGCAGCAAGCTCCTCTATTCTTTGGTCTCTCATCTTTAATGCTTCTTTTGGTTTTCTTCTTCACATCTCATTTGTTTTTTTGTGTTTTTAAACTTCATTCAATGCATTTTTTTATTGCAAAAGAGGGATTTTTTTTATTGCAAAAGAGGGAGAGGGCAGCATGCTCATGCTCATGCAATTGTCTAAAAATCTAGTATGAACCAGTATGCATATGCAACGCTCGATAGTTTTTTCATGAAAACATGGATATGCCATATCTATCATATGCATGCCATGACCCTTTTTGAAGGGGGCATCAAATGCTCATGGACAGAATGCATGTTATATTCAATTGTTTATACAAAAATCATTGCTCTAATCTGGAAATATAATCCCATTCTCCTGAATCTAAAAGAAAGGGGGGAAAAGGGGGCTGCTCATAAAGAGAGTATGATGTTTTTCACCCTTTTAGCTCATATGGTTTATTTCATCTTTTAAATTTCCTCTCCGACATATGGATAAAACATATGCGTGCAGGTGCATGCATGGAGAAGACAGAGGGGCCTTGCAGCCATAGAATTCCAGCAGGCAAATGGGGTTTGTAATTGATCCATGATTTCTTTCATTCATGAAATGCCTGTATGAGGCTTTGGTTGGTCCTCACAGAAAAAGGGGGGAGTCGACCCCCTTAGGCAGAGGTTCGACCCTCTGTACACTTCTGCACAAGGGGGGCAGCCTATCCAAAAAGTAGGTAATCAGGGGTCGACCTCTACAGGAGCAGAGCTCCAGCTTCAAATGCTTAAATGCAATGTATGCATGCAATTGCCCATCGTTTGATTTATGTTTGATTTTTTTATATCTGAGCATGAACTCTTCATGTGTTCTTTCCTTCTTGTTTCCAGCAATTTTCTGAGATTGTGATCATTGCATTGTCTTATGCTGCCATACATCAGTCCATACTAAATATTTTTATTTCATGATTTGTTCATGACATTATTGAGTTCAGTCCATTTGTCCTTGTCTTTTTTTATTATTATCAATCTTTGAATCGTCCGGCAAAAAATCCGGGAGCACCTTCCCTAGACCCGGAGCTTTGGGGGTGTCTAATCGGGTATACATCAACAGAGGAACTCCGAGATGGCCCCAAAATAGAAGGGTGTGTACGGAAGTGGCAACACTTGTAGAAACATGATTCGGAAATCCATTCGGATATATGAGCATGAGAGAAGCGAGGGAGCAGCCTCATCGGAGCCCAAATGGGCATGGATCCCAAGTCATACTCACGGAAGTAGTGTAAACCCGAGACCCTTCCTTTGGGGCTATTGAGTGTATCTCCCATTCAAAGAAAGCGGTATAGAAACATCGTAGAGTGTGTAATCGGGGCTAAGTCCCCATGTCCCTCACCTCATTGGCACCATGACCATAGAATTGGTCAAGTCCCAAGGTGAGGTCTTGAGAAGAAAATCACGTTCATGGTGAAGCAAAGAAGATGTATATAAATTAGGCTTCCGATGGTTGGCAACCTGGGGCCACACTCGTGGGTCGGAGTGAGCTCCGGGCCGGAGGCCACCGTGAAAATAACTAAATCGCTGTATGGCTAGCCTGCTAAAAAAAATTAAAAGAAGGGGTTCATCGTGGGAGAACAAAGAGAAAGCAAGGAAAAGAAATGCAGAGCTATATGCATATGCACAAAAAAAGAGAATTACATCGACGGTTGCCAATAATTTCGTTCATTCAACCGTGAAGGAATACATCGACGGTGACCTCATCAGGCAATGAAGAAGAAAAAAGGAATTACAGGAACCCACCCTTGAGTGACTCCTTTCTCTCTCTCCCTCACTCCCTAACACTCTCGGAGCTCACACAGGGGCTCTCTCTCTTTCTCTTCTCTCTCTATGCAGTGGGGACTTTGGAAGCTCAGCAGAACTCCTAGAGCCGCAGACGAGGTTGAGCAATAGCTTTCAACAGGACTCCTGAACTGTGGAACCAACCGAAGGGGAGACTTCTTTCAAGGTTTTTCCCAAGCGATTTCTTTCAAGGCTTGCCAAGCGGTTTTAAGCTCCACCGGAGTGCTCCTTATATAGGGGCCGGAGCCCCTGTTTCGAAGGGAAAACAACCTCCACACATTATTTGTTTTTCTTTTAATCTGCTACAGCTGCCGCCATTACTGATGTTGTTGCTGCTTCTGGTGTCCTTCCGTTGCTACGTGGCTGTTGCTGCTGCTATGTCGTGCAAGGGGGCGCGACGGAGGAGAGGTGCAGGGATGGGCCGGCCGCTCCGGTGCCATGTCTGCGTGTGTGGAAGCCGTCCCAGGAGGGGTTCGCGCTCACATACGTACGCGTGGGAGGGTCAATGGACATTAATGCCTGCATGACGGGGGAGAAGGAGGGACACGGGCGGAGAGGGTTGTAGACACGCTAAATTTGACATCATCTTGCGTACATCTTATATTTCTTTATAATGCCCCAATTTGACCCTCAAATCGACTTGGTTGAGTGGCTTTCCCTATTTTTCTTAGATTTTTTCTTTTTTTTCTTTTTTTCTTTTTTTTTCTTTTTTTTTCTTTTTTAGATTTTTTTAAGATTTTTCTCTAATTTTTTAGATTTTTCAAATTAGTGTCTTTCGAGAGTGACACCAATTCTTTTTTTCCCTTTTTACATTTTTTAAATTTCAGGTAATTTTTAGAGTGACGCAAATTCTTTTTTATTTTTTTATTTTTATATTTTTATATTTTTTAAATTACATGTAATTTTTAATTGGCGTCCGCCTAGTATGACGCCAATTCTTCTTTTCATATTTTTAATTAATTTTTGAGTCGATTTTGGGTCATTTTTAATGGTTGTCCTTCTTCCCAGACGCCCATTCCTAAATGGGCGTCCGGGACCCCCGACACCAATTCTTGCTCATCCTTTAAATGGGCGTCCAGCACCCTGGACGCCAATTCTTTCTAATTTTGGAAGATTTTTAAACTTTCCATATTTTAACGCCAATGAATGTCCAAGGTGGTGGACGCCCATTCAATGGGCGACCACGTGGTCTAGCGCCATTTCTCTGAGATTTCGAATTCGCCCACAGCTCCTTCTTTCTTCATTTTAGAGTCCTTTCCAACTAGGGAAGGGTTCCTGGTGGCTTTCCAAAACTGGGAGGACTCTTTCCAATATTTATCTCATTCTAAAATTAATTATCCTAATGGTTCTTGGATTAAACTCGCGATTCTTCCCCTATAAATAAGCCCTTCATCTTCCCTGTTGCGGGGGGTGAACTTCATAACAAAGGGGAGGTGCTGCCGGATCTCTGGCTCAGGGAGGGAGTACTCTCTGCTTGTAAAGCTTCATTCTGAAGGAGGCTCCCTCCCGAACGCCCATCAGAAGCTAAAGGAGAAATAATCCCAGGCTCTTTTAGTCCTTCTCTGTTTCTTTTCACTACATATGTTAGCTTATATGCATCATTTTTCTTCTTCTATCCCCTCATCTCAACCATGTTGAGAATCCCCCCAGTGCAACGCTTGCACGTCTCCCCCTCTATTTCCATATCATCATACTTTATCCCACCCTTTGCATAGGGGTTTAAGGGCCAACACCCAACAGGTGTGTTCTATTTCATGTTTTCATGTCATATATTTCACTTGGGATTGATACTACACACTTTGGTTTGCTAATCAATATTTCTTGGTTGGGTGTTGTTTGTCTATTTTTTGCAAGGGTAATCTAAAGAAGACTCTCTTCATCGGCCGGTCGATTGAAAGAGAAGGTCGACACTCACACATCTCCCCACGCTTCATCAGGTATTTCTCGCAATCACTTCTTTTCAATATATTGAGGATATTCCTCTGGCGATCACATCCTCCATCCTAGCATCCACGTATGCTCCTTATTCCTCTTTTTCCCTTCCTTTTCCTACGCTATGCTCTTTTATTTATTTTTAGTAGATTTTTAAATATATCTATAAATTGACGATCACGGTGGGACTCCTTGTATTTTTTTAGATTACCCTCCTCCTTTGGCACCCACGTGTGCCCCTCCTATTTTGCACCCATGGTGCATCTCCTCAAGTGCTCCACGTAGCACTTTTTCTATTTATTTTTCCCAAGTGATCGTTGATTTATAGATTTACTTGAATACTCCATCTCTCTGCTTAAAAGAAAAAAAATCAGCGTCCACTATACTGGACGCCAATTCAATGAGTGCCCACTGTGACAGACGCCCATTCTCTGTGATGTTGTGATCTATCCTGATTGCCCGGAGTTTGTGAGTTTTATGTTCTTCCATCGGTTATTCTATATTTGTTTATCTCTCTGGCCATTATTGCAGGTTAAAAAAAATGGGCACCCACATGGTCAGCTGCCCATTCCTCTTGTAAAAAGAAAAAAGAAAAAAATCGGCACCCACATGGGCAGCTGCCCATTCCTCTCGTAAAAAAAAAAATGGGCGCTCACATGGGCAGCCACCCATTCCTCTTGTGAAAAAAAAAAAGAAGAATGGGCGCCCACATTGGCAGACGCCCATTTCTCTTATGATTTCTGTTGCATACATTTTGCATACGTGCATATTCCTGTTACACTCCCTATTGCATCTACTATTTGATATCCCATCATGTTTTGCATTCTAGCATACCATTGTTCACAGCGATAAGCTTTTGTGATTATTCTGTTTTGCATATCACGTTTCTGCCATGGTGCATTCCAAAATTATGTAACTTGTTTTGTTCGCATTGTTAATTACATATCACTATTCATAGTTCTTGTTTACATTCATCGTTCACATCCACATTATTCTATTTGATTTTTTCCTTCTCTTTTGCATTGGCTTACATACATGACATCTTGGGCTTGGGAGACCTCCTCTCCCTACACTTTCTAGGAGCCTTACCCCTCTCTTGGTGAAGGAAGGACCCTCCATTGAGCACTCCATCTCATTCGATCGAGATTTCTTAAACCAAGGCCTTTGTAAGTCCCCGCACCCATGGATTTCCTCACGGACACCGGGTAGGTTGTACCCTTTGAAGTCCCCGGGTTTAGTTGGCCTATATGTGGTGAGAATTAACCTAGTTGGCATTGATGAAAATTATATTGAAACTAGGTTCATTACCTTGAGTGGATCACATCAAACTCTGTTAAAATCATTAATTCACATCAAGGAACAAATAAAATCAAGCGTAAATATCCAACTTGTTTGATCTTTGCAAATTGTTTTGATTGAATATTCTTGATTTGCATAATGTTTCGCTTTGATAATCAAACCAACATGTATAATCATTCAATCTATAATCATGAGGATGATCAACCTAGCACATCCTATGATCCTCGATTTTATAATTCTCACCCCAATTTTTCCAAGGGACCACGTCCTTACTCTCATGGTCTTGCCCAACCTATGGGCAATTTCCAATCTTGTGGTCCCTCGCCGCAATCGCGAGCCGCTACTCCCACGGGACCGTCTCCTTCCCATGACGAGAAGGTTGCCCGAATCTTGCATGCTATAGATCATCTCACCCCTCAACAAATCCAAGCCCTTAAGGCCGTTGTTGAGGGTGCATCTTCTCCTTCTCCTCCTCTTTTCAATCCCATTCGGGTGTCCCATCACCCGCCGCCTCCTTCTATTCATATTCCTCCGCGGGTGGTCCATCACCCGCCTCCTTCTATTCCTCCTCTTTCACGGCCCCAAGGCCCATCCATTCCTTGCAACCCGGCCCAACCGGGTCTTTCTTTGGGTCAGCCCGTCAATCACCCTCCACGGCCTTCATATGCGGCCCCTCCTTCAAGGGCACCATGCCAACCCTCTATTCCTCATGTTACATCCCTCCAAGCTCTCATTGATAAAGTCGCTTCAATGAAGAAACAATTAAAGAGGGTCACGAGCCAGCGGCCTACTCCTCCTCAAGTTAACCCTCTTCATGCATTCATGAACAACATCACGAAGATGAAAAAAGAATGGAAGGAGAGAAGAGATGACTACGGCATCAACAATTCAAGTGAGCAAGAGCCGACAAGTTCTGGTAATCAAGTGGACGCCGTCCACCCTCCACCTAACCACACCACTCATCCATATGGCCCTCCGCCTCCGCTTCCGCATCCATGTACGCAAAATCCTCCACAACACCATTACATTTCACTACCCATTAATACGCCTCCACCATGGCGTCCACTTGAGCCCGACAATGAAAAGTTTAAACCGGCATGTGAAAAGTTGAAGACGGCACGTGAAGATGAACTTCTACAAGCACCCGTTCTGAGTTTCCTCTGCTTTCCCCTTCCTCCACTGCCCGAAGAATTCCCTACTCAGGACGATGCCACCGTGAGCAATCCAACCCCCATTTTTGAGACCTACTGTTGTTACGATGATGGGTCGATACTCCAATCACCCACACTAGCGCACCACGACCCCTCTCCAATTCTTCAAACCTCCCGCGCTACCACTAAAATTCGACATTTCCAACTTGTCAAACTCTCCATTATCACACCCCCAACTCCTACACCACCAACCTCCATGCCACCGGCCTCCGCCAAGCCCATCACCACACCTTCTCCAATTAACCTCTCATTGCCGCCACCTCGGCCCTCCACTATACCTACAACCCCAAACCTGGCTTTGCCTATCCCTCCACCAAAACCTTTACCCAAACCCGTGGCAGATCCCAAGCAGGGTCCACCTCTTTTTGCGCTCGAGCGAACCCCCTCCGCTTCTGAGCAAGGGGAGAAGCTCGACGTGTTTGAACCTCCACTCGCCCTTCCTCCAACACCTCCCATTACATCTCCACCATTTATTGAGCCCTCCGCCTCCGCTTCGCCTTCCACCTCCACTCGGAGTGGGTGTGTTGTTACAAATATTTGTGCCGAAGAGAATGATTAGGAGTTGGGCAAGAAGGATTTGGCCTCAGTTATGTTATTCAAGATGCAAGACTTTATTTGCCGGATGCCGATCCGCGTTCTTGTGCCAGGCATGGTTGAAAAGGCCAGGTCCCCGCCAATGCTCACTAAGAGAAGATGTCAAGCTCTGATGCCATGTGAGTCCGTACTCAAAGCCTGGGCAGAGCACCCCTTGTTTCAACACTCCAATATCAAATCCATACTTTCATTCAAGGGGCGAATGCCCATTTTATTCAACAATCTTCATCCACCACAATCCTTGGCCAAAACAAAGCTTCCCCTTTCAACATTCCGACTCCCTCACATTACTGCTCTTCGCCCTCCAAGGGAGTTATCATTCATTGTTGAAGCTTCATCATGGGCCTCAATTTTATTTGTTGGGCCGTTCGACTGTGCACTTTCATTGCTATTGGGGGGCGGTTATTCTTCTGCTAGGAGGCCTTCCGCTACCCTATCCACTTTCTATGCTATCCCATCCACATGGGCCATCCGTTGGGTGAAGAGGGAGTTTTCATCCTTTCACCACTTGTGTTCCTTGCATCCCATGCATTTCATACATTCCACGCATCTTCTACATCCATTGCATTGCATTCACAAGCATTCCTTCTTTCCTGGGTTTCTAAACCCATATCTTCCCCGCCTTCCAGAACCTCCGGATCCTCTGCATCTTCCTTCTTATTCACCTCCATCTTCGGGATCTCTGAGTCCCCTTACACTTGCCGGGCATCGCCCCCCCTCTAGTTTTCTCTCAGGTCATCACACCCACTCCCAACTCTTGTATCCGAATCCTCCAGATTTTTCTCTGCTTACCGGGCATCGTGCCCTCCTTCTCTACATCCCTCCGAAACCTCCGGACCTTCCAGGGCATCGCGCCCTTTTCTACTTCATTCCTCCGGAACCTTTGGATCTCCCTCTTCGGGCATCGCGCTCCTCCACACCTCCATATCCGGATCCTCCATATTTTTCTCTTCTCCCAGGGCATCGTGTCCCCTCTCACCTTCCTCCTCCAGAACCTTCGGATTCCCTATCTCACTCCTTATCCCTTCTTCTAGAGCATCGCGTCCCTTCCCATCCCATTCCTCCAGAACCTCCGGATTTTTCATCTTATCTTCCCTTCAATCTCCTTGGGCATCACGCCCCTGTCTATCTTCATCCTCTGGAACATCTTGATCTCTTATTCCATTCCTTGATTCTTTCCAGGCATCGCGCCCCTTGTCATTCTCTTCCTCCAGACCCTCTATCTTTCTTCCAATATATCCTCCTACTCCTCTGGGACATCACGTCCTTTGTTCTCTCCTTCCTCTTAACTAGTCTTTTCCCATACCTTTTCCCGGGGCACCATGTCCCTCGATATTTTTTTCCTCCGGAGCCTCCGGATGATTCTTCTTCCCATCATGATTCTCCTCCTTTGCCTCCCGACCCTCCAGATCCACCACTTTCCATTTACCAATTCTTCTCTTAATTCCTCCTGATCCCGGGTTTGACCCGACTTCTTCCACATCCACAACTTTGGACATATGCCCGTTCTCCCACTACTTTCGAGGCTTTAGTCCTCACCCCTCCCCTTAATTTCTATTTTTTTTGTAGACCTTTTATGTGATCAGGGTCTCCGCACCTTAGTAAGGGAGTTCTAGCCCTCATCTCTCTTCCTTTTCTCCTTATTCGTCTGAGTCAGGTCCAGACATCACTCCTTCTTGTTAAGCCACTTTCAAAGCTTTGCTATCCTTTCTTATCTGCCAAAAGAGGACAAATCTCATGATCGCCTCCAGCAGCCTTTTCTACAAAGGTCGCAAGGTAACATGTTTGCGTAATGTCATTCTTCACGCACGGGTTTTCAAAATAAAGTGCTTCTTACCATGATCAAGAATGGTTATTCTAAGCCTTATATTAGGTCTTTTACTAAAATCAAAAAAAAAAAGAGTCTTTAGGCTTGCTATGCAGCATTTTTGTTATAAGAATCCTGCGCTGGGAATTCGGCATTCTCTCCCCGCTCATTAAGGGCAACCCTTAGCTTGACACTCCATACACTTCACGACGTCCTTAGCCGTCTCCTTCGGTAAAGCACCGTTGCTACTGGGGTCATGCTCGAAGGCACGAGGTCTTTTCTCTTCCTTATTCGGCAGAAATATGAGGATAGAGATATTATGGGCAAAACAACCAACCTAAGCACAGCCCGACAAGAGGAAGTCTCAAATAGGGGTAGTCAATTATGACCTTATTCTCAAATATTAAGCTCAATTGCAATATCTCTCAAAGTCCAAAGGACACGATAGTGAAAAATCAAGTGAATAAAAAAAGAGAGAGAAAAAAATATATGAGCAAAATTCAATGAATTTGGTATGGCAAGAGAGCAGTATAGTTTCCCTGCGGGACATTATGAGCCCGGCCATATGCGTGCCTACAAGAGAATCTAAGGTTCGATGATATGACACAAAGCCCCAGCGCAACAGACCGAATCTCTAGGGGTCATGCTATGGATGGAAGTTAAACCCGATGTCTTCTTAACTTATATCAAGCTTATCCCCCAATTGCTCTTCTCTGCTCCCTCCAAGACCGAGTGTTTCTCAGGTATGGCCTTAGTAGGGGCACCGTTAGCCAAGGGTAGCCAGTTATAGGGTGCCACCGTCTATGCACGTCCGGCTTTTGGTAGTTTTTAACGAAAGGGGAAGGAACAAGGACCCCTAGCTAGCAGTTTAAACATCCTTTGATGCTGCATTAGCAATGTCTAAGCTAAAATTCTCCCAAAAAAATATTTTTCCAAAAAAAATTCCCCCCATGGAAAAAAGGAAAAAAGGGGGTCAAATATTTTTTTCAAAATCAAAAAAATCAAATATCTTCAAAAATCCATAAAAAATCAAATATCTTCAAAAATTCATAAAAAATTGAATATTTTCAAAACCCATAAAAAATTATATATTTCAAAACCCAAGAAAAAATTGCATTGTATTGTATTTTTCCTGATGGTGTTGTTTTGTAGGGACAACCTCTTTACAAAGACTAAGAGCTTGGGATGAGTCCTCTTCTCACTCACATCATTGATGATTCATATTGATCTCCATGATTTGCTATGCTGGGCACTCTTGATTATCATCTCACATCTTTTCATGCCAAATTGGTTATTCTCGCCGCTCTAGACGTCACTCTAATCATTGAAGAGCTAGTCTTTCTAAAGCCATTCCTACTGATTTCAGTCTGAGCATTATTCTCATCATAATCATTCAACTCCAAAGCTCATAATTAGCCAAACCGTCATCCTCATGGTTCAAATGCAATAACAAGCAATGGTTGATGCCTTCATGCATTGATGTTGTGGACTACACCATGCCATAAGTGTCTTGGACGCTTTAATCCGTGCCTTCATGCTTTCGTGTTGTGTTGTCATTGCTATGTTCACACACTATGCTTGTCGTAGTTCACTCTATGCTATCATGTTATCAAGTGATTGAATGCTTTAATGATATGCACAATGACTTTATTCATTGCTTGTTATGCTTCATTATATCTTGGCTAACGAATTTTTGAGCACAGGAAGAAGCTTTTAGTCCCACCGTCCGGGCATCATCATCCAAGTCCCACGCTGTCCGCATCTCTCAGTTTCCCTCATGCTCATTGCGATCACCATCTCCTCCTTGTATGCATTCCTACTATATGTTATCTACGCTATTAGATTATATCAAGGACCTTATGACTTTGGTAAATCTGGAATTTGAGTTCCCCTTAATAAAAAATAATGATAATTTCAGAGGAATCTTAGTCGCACGGATAGGCCGTTAAACCGTCCAAGACTGGGGACGATGGTTCCCTTTTATGAATTGGTGCGCGGATAAACGAGCTCCGACTTAGTATCAACTCACGAATGGGTTTCTTGACTCAGTCTTGGTAGCTTAATAATATTATCCTTGATTATTTTCTATTTTAATTTATTTTAATTTTTCCTTTAAACTCGGCATGCATTCATGTAGGACTTTGAATCAACTTTAGAAAATCATTCTAATAACTCGATTTTGAGAGTCAATTGATAGTTAATTTTCAAGATATGAGATATTCATTGCTGAATTGAGTCCTCGGTTCGTTTCGTCGCTGTTTTGGGCAGTTTTTTGAAAAACTCCTTTATTTGCATTTTTTATCCTCTTATTTTAATCTCTTTCCTTTGATCCACCTTGGTTGCAGCACGTCCACATTGGCTAGTAACCGCTCTCCAATGGTGAAACTTACAGGTTTGTGACCTGGGATACTTTCACCACGCTGGAAGTTGATCGTTTTCTTTTATCTCTTTCGTGCCCGCGTGCACCCTCCCTCCTTTATCCAAACAATGTTGATTTCATTAAAACTCCCGAGATTGCTTCATCTCGAACTTTTGATTCAATATTCATCAAGTGGTGTTGATCGCGTGCCTCATCACACCTTGGCGTCTACTTTTCAGTTCGCTCCACATCATTCCACTACATTGCACTTCTGTATCGCTCCCTTGTAAAACAGACGCCAAGGTGGGGCAGCTATAGACACGCTAAATTTGACATCATCTTGAGTACATCTTATATTACTTTATAATGCCCCAATTTGACCTCAAATCGGCTTGGTTGAGTGATTTTCCCCATGTTTCTTGGATTTTTACCTTTTTTCTTTTTTTTTGGATTTTTTTTCTAGATTTTTCTGCATTTTTTTAGATTTTTTTCTAATTTTTTCAAATTGGCGTCTGCCTAGAGTGATGCCAATTCTTTTTTCTCTTTTTTACATTTTTTTAAATTTCAGGTAATTTTCAAATTGGTGTCTGCCTAGAGTGACGCCAATTCTTTTTTATTTTGTTTATTTTTTATTTTTTATTTTTTATTTTTTTTACATTTTTTTAATTATAGATAATTTTTAATTACCGTCTGTCTGGTATGACGCCAATCTTCTTTTCATATTTTTAATTAATTTTTGAGCCGATTTTGGGTGATTTTTAATGGGTGTCATTCTTCCCAGACGCCCATTCTTAAATGGGCATCCGGGACCCCCGACGCCAATTCTTGCTCATCCTTTAAATGGGCGTCTAGCACCCTGGACACCAATTCTTTCTAATTTTGGAAGATTTTTAAACTTTCCATATTTTAACGACAATGAACGTCCAAGGTGGTGGACGCCCATTCAATGGGCGACCACGTGGTCTGACGCCATTTCTCTGAGGTTTCTAAATTCGCCCGCAGCTCCTTTCTTCATTTTAGAGTCCTTTCCAACTAGGGAAGGGCTCCTGGTGGCTTTCTAGAACTGGGAGGACTCTTTCTAATATTTATCTCATTCTAAAATTAATTATCCTAATGGTCCTTGGATTAAACTCGTGATTCTTCCCCTATAAATAAGTCCTTCATCTTCCCTATTGAGGGGGGCGAACTTCATAACGAAGGGGAGGTGTTGCCGGATCTCTGGCTCAAGGAAGGAGTACTCTCTGCGTGTAAAGCTTCACCCTGAAGGAGGCTTCCTCCCGAACGCCCATCAAAAGTCAAAGGAGAAATAATCCCAAGCCCTTCTTGTCCTTCTCTATTTCTTTTCACTACATCTGTTAGCTTACATGCATCATTTTTCTTCTTTTATCCCCTCATCTCAGCCACGTTGAGAATCCCCCAGTGCAACGCTTGCACGTCTCCCCCTTTATTTCCATATCATCATATTTTATCCCACCCTTTACATAGGGGTTTAAGGGCCAACACCCAATAGGTGTGTTCTATTTCATGTTTTCACGTCATATATTTCACTTGGGATTGATACTACAGACTTTGGTTTGCTAATCAATATTTCTTGGTTGGGTGTTGTTTGTCTATTTTTTGCAAGGGTAATCTATCCGGCCGATTGGAAGAGAAGGTCGACACTCACACATCTCCCCACGCTTCATCAGGTAATTCTCGCGATCACTTCTTTTCAATATATTGAAGATATTTCTCTGGCGATCACACCCTCCATCCTAGCATCCACGTATGCTCCCTATTCCTCTTTTTCCCTTCCTTTTCCTACGCTATGATTTTTTATTTATTTTTAGTGTATTTTTAAATAGATCTACAAGGGTGTGACACGAATGAACAGTGCGTCGGTTTTACTCCTATTTCCTTTTTTTAAAAAAAATCCTTCTGCTTTTCCTTTACCCCCATGCTTTCTTCTATTTGCGCTCATGTCATCCGCTCCCTTCTTCTTTCTTGTATTAGGTTTGGCCCATTCGAACTTGGCCCATTCCCTTCTTTTCTTCTATTCCAATTTTTTTGTATTGGGTTTGGCCCTTTTTTTTGTGCCAACAACTAGTCATAATTGTATTGACCTACCTCCAAGGTGTATCGATAGAAGTTGGTGTGGACCTACCTCTAAGGCATGTCGGTCAAACGTTGATGTTGACTTGCCTTTGAGGCGTTTTGGTCAGAGTTGCATCATGGACTTGCCTTGACGAGGCTTGTTGGCCTGGTGTCACTGGAGACTAGTCTCGGCAAGGTGTATTCGCTTGATGTTGTTAGAGGCTAGCCTCAGCGAGGCATGTCTTCCTGATGTTGCTGGAGGCCAACCTTGGCAAGGTGCGTCAGCCTAATGTTGCTGGCAACCAGCCTCGATGAGGCATGTCGGCCTGATGTTGCTAGAGGTCTACCTTGGTGAGGCGTGTCGGCGAGGCCTTCCTCGGTGAGGCATGTCAGCCTGATGCTGCTGGAGGCCAATCTCAATGAGACGTGTTGGCCTGATGTTGCTAGAAGCCAGCCTCAGTGAGGCATGTCATCCTGATGTTGCTGGAGGCTAGCCTCGGGGAGGAGTGTCAGCCTGACATTGCTGGAGGCCAACCTCGGTGAGGTGTGTCGGCCAGATGTTGTTGGAAGCCAGCCTCGACAAGGCGTGTTGGCCTGATGTTACTGGAGGTCAGCCTCGACGAGGCGTGTCGACTTAACATTGGAGGCCAGCCTCGGTGAGGCGTGTTAGCCTAATGTTGCTGAAGGCCTGTAACACTCTCAAATATAGCTAAGTTGTACTCTATATCACCGAGGTACCTTTTGAAGTATCGGCTCAGTTCTTGAAAATAACTCCGAAGTTAAGCGTGCTTAATGGGGAGCAGTACCGAGATGGGTGACCTGCTTGAGAAGTCTCCCATTCTGGAGCCAATCACCCTTAGAAAGGGACAAAATCGTGAGGTCGATAGGCCAAAGCGAATAATACCATCGACGGTATAGAGTACGGGGCCTGACAGAATGGTATCAGAGCCATACCCCAACCGGAAGTGTGGGAACTAAGTGCCATGCAGGACAACGTGCTACGCTATGGGAGCCACCTCTTGAACCCGCAATGGGACAAAGTGCTACATAGTGGGAGCCACCTCTTGAGCCTGTAGGGGCCACCTCTAGAGTCCTACCTGCTTGGGAGTTTGATTGTGTGCTATATGTGCCCAACGATGAGGACGTCGCCTATATAAGAGGGGTATATTGTAACACCCTCAAATATAGGTAAGTTGTACTCTATATCACCAAGATGCCTTTTGAAGTATCGGCTCAGTTCTTGAAAAGAACTCTAAAGTTAAGCGTGCTTAATGGGGAGCAGTACCGGGATGGGTGACCTGCCTGAGAAGTCCCCCATTCTGGAGCCAATCACTTTTAGAAAGAGATAAAATCGTGAGGCCGGTAGGCAAAAGCGGACAATACCTCAACGGTATAGAGTACGGGGCGTGACAAGGCCAGTCTTGGAGAGGCATGTTGGCCTGACGTTGTTGGAGGCTAGTCTCGATGAGGCGTGTCGACCTGATGTTTCTGGAGGCCAACCTTGGCGAGGCATGTAGGCCTGATGTTGCTAGAGTCATACCTTGGCAAGGCGCAGTGGCCTGACATTGCTGGAGGCCTACCTCGGCGAGTTGTATCGGCCTGATGTTGCTGGAGGCCAGCCTCGATGAGGCGTGTCTGCCATATGTTGTTGGAGGCTTGCCTTGATGAGGTGTGTTGGCCTGACGTTGTTGGAGGCCTGCCTCAGTGAGGCGTGACGGCCTGATGTTGCTGGAGGCCTGCCTCGATAAGGCATGTTGGACTGATGTTGATGGACCTGCCCTCAGAAAGGCGTGCTAGCGTGATGTTGATGTAGCCCTACCTCAATGAGGCATCTTGGTCGAGGATGCATTGACTTTCCTTCCAGGCATGATGGCCTGACATTGTGTCGACCTTCCTTTGAGGACTGTTGGCCTGGGTAGACGATGCAGACCTACCTTCAACGAGATGTACCAACCTTAAGTCACTATCGGCCGACCCTTGGGTGTATCAGCCAAACTGTTATAGGACTGCCTGCGGGGTGTGTTGGCCTAAGATTGTTGTCTATGTGGGCCCGCCTCGGTGAGGCGTGTTGGGTTGGAATCATTGTCACCCTACCCTTACGGTGTGATGGCTGAAACTTGATGCTGCCAGCTAGTCGTTGTGGTGTAATAGCCGAAGTTGAGGTTGGCCGACCCTTAAGGGTGTGATGAGCAGGAGTGATGTTAGATAGATAACCATGGTGGCATTGTAGATGGTACCGGTTAGTGTGTCGATTGACCACTGAGACACTGTCAGACATGTTGTGATTGGCTGGTCATGTTGGTGTGACAGCCAAGGGTTGGAATAGGCCTACCCTTGGTGAGCTTTGGCCTATGTTGATCTAGACCGACCCATGGGGGAGTATTGGCCTAATGTTGGTGTAGACCGACCCGTGGGGGTGTGTTGGTCTGATGTTAATGGAGATGTAGGGCCCCCCCTTGGCGAGGGCATGTAGGCCTATCGTTGATGTTGCTTGTTGACTAATGTGTCAAAAGTGTCATGGCTAACCACTGAGGTGTATTAGCCAAAAGTCATGATCGGCTGATCACTGAGGTGCCGTCGAAGATAATGTCGCTGGCCAACCATTGAGGTGTGAGGGCCAGAGAGTGTGATAGACCGACCCTTGGGGTGTGTTGGTCTAGGGTTGTTGTAGATTGGCCTTCACGACGTAGTCGTCTATATTGTTGAAGTAGACCTACCCATGAGGTGTGTTAGTCTATGTCATCAAAGTAGACCAATTTATGAGGTGTATAGGTTTAAGGCTGATGTAGACCCACCTGTAAGGTGTCTTGGTTTGTCGATGTGGTTGTTGTTGTTGTAGATCTACCTGTTAGGCATAGTGGTCTGGTGTTGCTGTCGGGGACCGACCTGTAAGGCCTGTTGATCTAAAGTTGTGAGGCATATTGGTCTGGCATTGCTGGAGACCTACCTATGAGGCGAGTTGGTCTAAACTACCAGAGACTAGAGATGAGCCTGGATGAGGCGTGCTAGTCTAATTATTGGAACTTATAGACTTGCCTGGATGAGGCATACTGGTCTAATTGGCTAGAGACTGGAGACCTGCCTGGATGAGGCGTATTGGTCTGAATTGCAGGAGACTGGAGACCTACCTGGATGAGGCGTATTGGTCTGTTATTGGAGACTGGAGGCTAGCCTGGATGTGGCGTATTGGTCTATTGCTGGAGACTGGAGACCAGCCTAGATGAGGTGTATTAGTCTATTACTGGAGACTAGAGACCATCCTGGATGAGGCATATTAGTCTATTATTGGAGACTGGAGACCAGCCTGGATGAGGTATATTGGTCTGTTGTTGGAGACTAGAGACCAGCCCGGATGAGGCGTATTAGTTTGTTACGGGAGATTGGAGATCGGCCTAGATGAGTCATATTGGTCTATTGCTGGAGATTGGAGATCGGTCTGGATAAGGCGTATTGGTCTGTTACGGGAGACTGGAGACTAGCCTGGATGAGGCATATTGGTCCGTTGCTAGAGACTGGAGATCGGCTTGGATGAGGCATATTAGTCTGCTGTTGAAGACTGAAGACTGGCCTGGATGAGCCGTATTGGTCTATTGCTGGAGACGGAGACACAGAAGACTGGAGACCGACCTAGATGACGCGTATTGGTTTATTGCTGGAGACTGGAGACCAGCCTGGATGAAGTGTATTGGTCTGTTGCTGGAGACTGGAGACCTACTTGGATGTGGTGTATTGGTCTGTTGCTAGAGACTGGAGACCGGCCTGAGTGAGGTGTATTGGTCTGTTGCTGGAGATTGGAGACCTACCGGGATGTTGCGTATTGATCTGTCGTTAGAGAATGGAGACTGGCCTGGATGAGGCGTGTTGGTCTATTGTTGGATACTAGAGACCGACCTAGATGAGGCATGTTGGTCTATTGCTGGAGACTGGATACTGACCTGGATGAGTCATATTGATCTGTTAGTGGAGACTGGAGATCGATCTAGATGAGGTGTATTGGTCTGTCGTTGGAGACTGAAGACCTGTCGGGATGAGGCGTGTTGGTCTGTTGCTAGAAACTAGAGACCGGCCTGGATGAGGCATATTAGTCTATTGTTGGAGATTGTGATGCGGGACAGGACCACGGACACGACAAGCTCGCGGTTGTCCCTTAACGAGGGAAGCGTCGGACGTGCACGGTTGAGAAACCGGCAAGAGCTAGGGTGGTCGGCTCGCACTTTCGTGCCCGGATCGGGTCACGGGACGGTCTCGCTCACTCTCTTGCAGCAGCGGTGATATGAAGTTATAGCGAGCTAGGTCCTAAAACATGCTCTCTAGCAGTGGCATAAACAAGCATATATGAAATCAAGCAAAATGCCAAGTAAGGAGCGAAGACGATACCTCCACGCGCTCGGCGTGGGGACGACGGACCCGACCGAAACTCGTACTCCCGGAACAATATTACACAATATTACAGAAATGCAAGCCGCTGCCCACTCCACGCAGGGAGGTAAAGGGCTACACAATGGGGTCCGGGAGGACCGAATTCGGATTGACGGGCAGCTTCTCACGTTGATTCGGCAGCACCCGAACTAGTGACGATGGGGCCCACGTGCTGTCCGGAGGGGCCGTGTGGGACCCGGTGGCACCGCTGTAGGGGTGGATGCCCGGAGGATCGCTCCTTGGGATGGCGGCGTGCTGGAACGCCGGCCGGAGGCCCGGCGGCTTCGTTCGGCACCCGTCGGGTTTGCTGCCCGCGGACTGGATGCTGCTGTTTTGCTGCGCGCGCTCCGGCGAGAATGGACGCTGCGATCAGCCTCGATGTCGGATCGACACGAGACTGGCGCCGTTGGAAAGTTAGCTTGAAGTTCTTCAACCTAGGCCCAAAGATCTGACCTGGATCTGCTCGGATCTTGACTTATGGAATTTTCATTCTCCTGTTGTACAGTAACCGAAGACTCAGGCCTGCAGAGGACTTGACTGTGGATTGCCTTTGACCGTGAAGTAGACGTCCGAATTCGAAGATGTGTTCTTCAGAAAAGTTGTTGGAAATGGAGATGGGAAGATGGAAAAATTGGTTTGGACACGTTTGGATGTGTCTATGATTTTCTGTGATTTGTTTAGTGGACAAAGGTCGGATCTGGGATCTGGCTGAAAGTAGTGTAGCTCCGGTAGAACATGAATTTGGAAAAATAGGTAGAAGGATGATAAAAATTTAAGAACAATTGTGGTGATAGGGGACGATAGACAGAACATACAGTTAAATTGGGAGGTATAAATAAAATCAAAAGGGTGGTCGAAGGTGGAGAACTCAAGGCTACTGTCACTATAGACAGTGACAGAACAGATCTGAGATTGAGAGTTGAACGAAGAGGAAACAATATGAAACGATGGCTTTTGAACCTGGATTATTTTTTGGAGACGGGGTTAGAAGATAGGAACCAACCCTCAAAATTTCAAATCGATCAGAACTCGTGGCTGGCTTCAGGAATTCACGAACCACACCTCTGTCCAGTAGGACAGAAAACCGAAGACGATCCCGTGGCGGCTCGAAGGAGGCACGAACAGCGGCGGCGGCGGCACAAACGATCACCGGAGGTTGAGGGGATGGGATTGAAGATAGAACCACTCTAGAATTTGGGGTTGGGGAAGGAAGAACACCAGGGGAGAGAGGGAGAGAGGGCACACCCTTCTTGCTTCAAGTAATTTTCACATAATTTCTTCATTAATCTCTAATGACACTATACATAGGCTTATATAGAAAATGGCAAGGGGTGGGGGGGCTGATAATTTCGTGGGAAATATGTCATTTTCATCCCCCATGTGGTCAAAACTCAAAATAAATAAATTACATATGAATGGAGCACTCCTTTGACTAGGTAGGTAAGGTAGGTGGCCAACCTTTGAAATTTTAACCCCTTTGTCTCCCATGTGGTCAATTAGCATTCAAACCTTCTAGATGGCCACCTAGGATGGTTGACCAACCCCACCTGGATGAGGTGGACCAATGGGGAAGGGGAGGGGGCCCCCTAGCTGGACCTACTACACATTTACACAAAAACACAAACAATCCTAGGGAATGACACATTGGCTTACCAAGCCTTACAATTGTACATATACTTTCCCAAGGATATAAAAGTAAACTAAAGGACACAAATGCAAAATAACAATGTCAGTGCTCGACGTCGATTCCCATCAGATTGAAGATAGCCCTAGATGAGGCATATTGGTCTGTTGTTGGAGACTGGAGACTAGCCTAGATGAGGCGTATTGGTCTGTCGCTGGAGATTAGAGACCTGCCTGGATGAGGCATGTTGGTCTGTTGTTGGAAACTGGAGACCTACCTGGATGAGGCGTATTGGTCTGCTGTTGAAGATTGGAGACCTTCCTGGATGAGGCGTGTTGGTCTATTGCTGGAAATTGGAGACCTACCTGGATGAGGGGTGTTGGTCTATTGCTGGAGACTAGAGACCGGTCTGAATGAGGTATATTGGTCTAGAAGATGGCGGACCTTCGTGGTGTATTGCTAGAATGTTGACTGGGGTCTGAGTGGTTTAGCCTTGATGAGTTGATGATTGGAGGTTCTAGGTTAATGGGCTTCAATGATTTATGTTGTAGACACGCCAAAAATGACGCTATGTTGATCAAATCTCATGTCACTATGATGACGCCCCAAGTGAACTTCAATATATTCATAATTTGAAGTTTTTCTATTTTCTTGTGTGTGGTTTTGATTTATTTTTGCATTTTGGATTCGTGACCTGAAGAGGGGCGTTATTTAAATAGCGACCTTATCGAGGGCGTTTTCTCAAGAAAGGACGACTAAATGTAAGGGCGTCAATTCCTGGTATTATCCGGTTCTAAAGAAAATTCAAAATCAATTTAATTATTGGTTAACGTCCTTCCTCAGGGCGTGTTTTAAATTAATGCCTCTATCATAGGCGTATTATCATAATTTTCAAATAAAGTAAGTTTTATTGCCAAAATTAAATCCAAGAAGTGACGCCCTTGGTAGAGGTCATGTTTTGAGTAACGTCTTGATGAAAGTCATCAATTCTTGATTTGACGCCCTTCGCAAGGTCGTGTTTCACCTTTCGTGTCCTGCTTGAACTCCTCTTTCCTGTATAGAGTCCTGCCTCCAATGGTCTCCTTGCTCGAATTGGAGGTAGAGTCCTGCCTTCTTTGAACATTGCATATCCTTATCTTACCAAATTCGAACTTATCTCCCACTGAAATCCTATAAAAACATGATCTGGGCGATCGAAGCAGAGGTTGACGTTTTCAGAGGTTGAAGAGATTAGAACGTTCAAGAGGTTGAGAGGATTGACGGCTTCCTCTGCTTCCTCTGCTTCCTTACTGTCGTGGGCTCGATTGAAGGACTTCGGCTTCCTCTGCACCTTCTTCATCCGATCAACCGCGTCTTATTGGTTCCCTTTACTATCGACAGGGACAGCAGGGCTTTCTTGTTGATTTGTCTTCATCCACTATTTTCTTCTTCTGCGTCTGCATCAATTCCATCGTCAGTATTTTTCTCTTTTCACTTTGCACTAGTTTTATCACATATCTCCCCTCTCCCTAATTCCTCTTTAGGGGTTTTAAAACCAAAACAACAAGGTGCGCATGTTGATTTCCTTTCATCATCACCTGTTTTATTTGGATTGATACTACTTGCGTTGGCTGAATCCCTCTTTGCTTTGTTGTTTCATTGTCTTTTTTGCAAGGTAATCAAAAGGAGAACCCTTCTCATCGGCCGGCCGATTGAAGAAGGAGGAAGGAACTTCACATCATCCCGCGTTTCAATCTTCACCAGGTATTCGTGATCTCTCTTTTTTTATTGAGGTAACCCCTCTGGCGATCACATCTCCATATTTGCACCACGTGCAAGCTTTTCTTCCCCTTATTTATGCATTAATCACCATTATCTCCTCCATGTTTTATCACATCATTATTCTCTTGTGATTTTGTGTGGGATTTATGCCCATCCACAAATTGGCGATCACGGTGGGACTTCCACTGTTTTCTTTTTGATTACCATCTCCATTGGCACCCTCGCGTGCCCTCTCCCCTCGGCACCCTCGTGTGCCCTTTACCCCTTGGCACCCACGCGTGCCCTCTCCCCCTTGGTACCCTCGGTACCCTTTCCTTTGTGCCCCTCGGGCACCCTCTACTGTGCACTCTGCACACTCCGGGATCAGCCAGCTTGTGTTTGCATACTCCTCTGAATTAACGCCTTCCACGAGGGCGCTTTTTGGTTTAACGCCCTTCACAGGGGCGTGTTTTAGTTTATTAACGCCTCTTTCCAGGGCGTCTTTTAGCATACCTGCTGCTTTGTTTCCGTTCATTATACTGTCTGAGAATTAACGCCCACCTCCAGGGCGTGTTCTCATTTTCTAATGCCTTCATTCAGGGCGTCTTCTTTTTATGTTACGTCTGCCGTTACATCATCTTACTGCTTTAATCACTCTGCCTGTGAATTCACGCCCTTCCCCAGGGCGTTCTTTATTACATAGCGCCTCACCTCAAGGCACTTCCTCAGATTTGACGCCCTCACGCAGAGGCGTCCCTTCCAGATTTCGCGCCTCTACCAGAGGCGTGTTTCTGTTTCTCGCTGCTGGCTCATAGCCTCTCGCAGTGATTCACGACAGTGACCCTGTCGTTGCTTTAGTTGATAGCGACCTGCCCCAGGTCGTCTCTTTCCTGTGTTTTACAGAACCTTGCTTCCTGCTGCTGTCTGTGATAGTTTGTGTGATTGTCATATTGCTTGCCTATATTGCTTTGACCTGATCATATTACTTTGCATATTGTGGCATTTGGTCGGGAGACCTCCTCTCCCTACACTAGGATTCCACACACCTATCTTGGAATCGGGACGACCCTCCATTGAGCATTCCGTCTCTTTGGACTGGAAATCCCTTTTCCAAGACCTCCATAAGTCCCCGCACCCGTGGATTCCCTCACGGACGCCAGGCTGGTTGTACCCTCGAAGTACCCGGAGTTTAGAGAACCTATCGTTGGTGAGGAGAGAGAAAGAATCTAGTTGACCCGGAGGTTACACTTGGATCAACTAGGTTTCACATTGCAAACATAAGTGAACTATTCAACAATTCAATCTACTCTAATCTCAAGCGGAACACTAAAACCTTGCGTTCATCTCAACTCGGTTGCATACACTTGCTTGGGTGATTTGGCTTGTTTGGATCGAGTGGTTGTTTGTTTGATAGTGCCTTTATAAAATTGTTTCTCCTCTTAAAAACATGAAACTCCGTTCAGGTAAGATCATCAACATGGCAGGCTATGGGTATTCTAATGATGATGAGGACGAAAATGTTTTTGGTCAATATGAGACCCCCCTCTAGGAGTCCATCTATTATGAGGGAAATTACCCTCACCCTCAGTCTCATCATCCTCAAATCCATGTGGTTGATACCACTCCTCAAGAGGTTGTGCCCTCTTCTCAGACTTTGCCCTCCAACACTTCGGGGAACCCTTCCCCATCCTTTAATGTCACGGACTTAATTAATGCACTATCTCAGTTGGATGACTCCCAGCGGCAAGCTATTCAGGCCGCCTTGAAAGGGGAGTCTGTTCCCTCTTCGTCTTCCAACCCCCCTCCGGCCGAGAGTGGCCATCACCTCGTTAACGACCAGGCGGTCTTGCATAAACCCCCCTCGCGTCCACCAACGCCTGTCACGGCCATACCGGCCCAGCAGGCGAGTTATGCTGCGGTTAGGCACCAATTCCCCAAACCTCCTCAGATTCTACGGTCGCCTATACCACATTCTTTTGTTCAGGCCCCAGTTGAGTCCGACTCTAATGCTCTGCTACTTCAGAAGATGGCCCACATGGAAGAACAGCTTAAGAAAGTCACTGCGGCCAAGAATGCACCAGAAATCTCGCTCCCCACTCTGCCAATTTTCCATCTTCCTCCGTCTGAGATGCCGAACTTTCGGCGGTACAATGGAACTGGCAATCCGATTATTCATTTGAAGGATTTTAGGTACGAGACCTCCTTCTGGCAAGGCAACAAGGCTTCTCTGGCCTATTTATTCAGAAGATCTCTAGAGGGGCCAGCCCTCGAATGGTTTTATTCCTTGGAGCCAGCTGATGCCAGTGACTTCGATGTTGTCCAAAGGAAATTCTTGCAAAAATATAGAGACCGTGTTGGACCCTCTCTGTCCGTTACAGATTTAGTTGCAGAGAAAATGAAGTCTGAGGAGGACTTCATCATATTTGCTGACAGATGGCGGTCGATGGCCGAGAAGCTGAAAGACACTTTGTCGGAACAGGAGCAAGTAAAGATGATTATTTCTAATGCAACTCCTCAATTCCGCCATATTTTGGCCATGAACCGGCTGACTACTATGGAAGAGCTCTATGAGAGGGCTCGTTACATCCAGACACAGATGAAGGATTCGCCCATTATGGGTATGTTTGAGCCGAAGCCTCGGCTGTTTAAGAAAACCACCAATGTTAACAGCGGGCCCACAACTGAGGGCATCGTCACAAATGAGCAAGTCGGCGCAGTTGGCAACCCCACCATCAAGCTAACCCACGTCCACCACCGCCTCCATGACAGAACTCTCATTTTAACCCCACTCCATAACCCCAATTCGCACCTCAACACTCTTTCGCTCCACCGCAAAACCAAGCCCCCCGCGTAGACCCTCCAGCTCCACCACAATACCATCAAATGCCCCCACCTGCCAACTACGGCCAACAACAACAACGGAGACCACCACTTGGCCCCAAAAGGGACCACTATCCTCCACTTCCCGAAAGTCTCCCCGATATTTTTAATGCTTTGATGGCCGCCAACTTGCTCGCCTTGCCAAGGGAAAGAACCGTGTGGCCCGCTAATGTTGACACATCCCGTTATTGTGCTTTTCATCACAGCCCTGGTCACAACCTTGATCGTTGCTTCCACTTCAGAGATTACATCTACGATCTAAATGACCAGGGTGACATCAATTGGGATGAGATGAGACAATTCATAGCCGCTATGAAAGAAAGAAGGGCTTCTCGGCAACAGCAAAATCAATAACCTCAGCAATCCGCTCCACAACAAGTTCAACCACAGCAAGCTCCAGCACACCAACAGGATATGGGAATTGTCCGTAATCCATTGCCGGAGCACGCCCCTAATCAGCATGTGAACCCTGTCACGTCCCTCTACGAAGTGCAGAGAGGACAGGGATGGCACGAAGAAAACGCCTCTGTCGGGGTATTTCATCATGAGCCGAATCAAAATCAACCTCCGCGCCTTTTGCGCACCCTTCCTTCTTCTTCTACTCTCCTATCGGGACGTCCTCTTCTACGCCCCGTCAACCCATCTACCTCCACCAGTTCTACGGCCTTACCGGCCCGCTCTCTTCTTACCCATTTGCCACCTCCACAACCTACCGCACGACAAACCCCACCTTCCACCACCAACTCTATACCTTCGCCGTCCATGCCACTCCTACTTCGCTCACCGCTAGCACCCGCTACACCCTCTACCACTCCTACACCGGCAAGGGTCCCTCCGCCATCAGTTCCCCCACCTCTCATACCCAGATCTCTTCTTGTTAGACCACCCGCCAATGCTCCTCGCATTCGGGTATCCCTTTCTAATCCCACGCCCCATGAGGGGGCATCTTCGTCAAATCACTCTCCTACGCCTCCCACGGGGGCATCTTTGCTAAACATTACTCCCACGCCTCCTACGGGGGCACCCCTGTTGTTGAACACTGCCACCGGCATTCCCTCTTCTTCTTCTTCTAATTCTCCTCCCACACTTGCCCCGACAGAGGCTCTACAAGGCGTGGCGCCGCTCCGCAGTGGACGGATTTTCCACCGTATTTTTCCACAAAGAGAGCTAGAGCCCGTGCAGGGGCCGCAAGAGCAAGAACAATAACAAGGGTCTGTACCGGGCACTGAATATGATTTGTTAAAGCATTTGGACCGGACTCCGGCAAGAATTTTGATCCTGGAATTGATCAAACGGTCCACCACTCATCAGCTGGCCCTAAAGGAATATCTGCAGAAGGTAATGGTTAATGAAGACATTCCAGTTGAGCAGATAGTCACAGTGTTAACACCTGCTAGCAGTCAGCCGGCAATTACTTTTCATGAGCACGAACTGGCACCAATCTCAGCAAGAAAATATGCCTTATGCATCACAGTCGACATCAATAAGGTGGCTGTTAAGTAATGTCTGGTGGACACTGGGGCATCCATCAATGTTTTGCCACCAAGCACCTTGAAGTTATGTGGCATACCAGAAAGCCAGATTCGGCCGTCCACCATAACGGTCACTGCATATGACAACACAAAGAAGCCTCCTCTAGGCATGATCACATTGAAAGTTAGCTTGGGTCCTGCCACCATCACAGCAGATTTTCACATCTTGGACATGGATCCAACATTTAATGGCATTCTTGGCCGCCCGTACATCCAGCAACTTGATGCGGTGCCCTCTACAAATCACCAGTGTCTCAAATTCCCACACAAGGGTCGCATTATCAAGGTGACCAGTATGCCGATTTTACCAGAGGAAGATATTCATGCAGCATCATCAGTTCCTTCTATTTGGCCAGCTAACAAGCCACTTTTATCTGAACTGGACGTCCCCCGTCCACGGCCAATGCCATCTGAAACCGTTACCACGGTTGCTATGACACCCCTGCCTTCTAAGGGAAAGAAGAAAAAGAGCATGATTAATACCCCCGGTTGGAACATTCTGTTAAAAATGGGGTATCAGGATGGCAAAGGCCTGGGTGCCAACTGTCAGGGTAGGATTAGGCCCATTAAACCGCAAAAATTGCTTGTACGAGGCGGTTTAGGCTATAAAGGGCCAAGCAAAAATAAAGAAGAGCCATGGGCATTTATGACTTCTACTTTGAAGACTGATCGCCAGCCACTCTCCTGGACACTGAAGACACATTTTGTTACTGGCGGCATTCAGAATAATGAGCAGACTACCATAATTACTTCATTACTTGACTATCAAGATGTTCACGCCAGACAGTTTGCTCGTCACATTGCCCCACTGGTTACCTACAAAGCCCTGGAGTCTTTAAGGCCGGACAAGAGAAGGAAAATGGGTGATCCAGAATGTGACTGGTACAGGTGGTTCGACATGAATGACATTACTATTTCTTTGAGCCGCCTCTTCATGCCGACTGATCCGGAATGGCCTCCATTAATACAGGAATTGATTGAAATGCCAGCAGTGATCACAGACAAGAGGCAGCTGCTGAGTGACTATACGGATACTGGGGAGCCAGATGTCCCCTTTGAAGAAGGTTTTACTTTGGATAGGCTGTGGGCCGGCCTCTTTTCTCTCACTTCGCTACATCCATCTGTGCTTGCTTCTCTACATTCTCATTGGTTTGGTCATGTGCCAAGACCGCCTCCGATTACCATCAGTTTTGCTCCAAATTCAATCCGAGTTTCTCTCCCGATTCCTCCATTGCTCCTCAAGCAATTTTCTAAAATCTCCATCTCACCCCCCCATGGGCCATCATTGATCAAATCTTTCTCTAATCTTGCAATTTCCACTCCTCCTACTATTCTCCCATCACACTGCTTTCTCCTTGAAAAAGAAAATAAAAATGAAGAAAAAGATAAAAATGAAAAAAAACGCTGATTTTTCAACTTTCCAATCCTCCATCTCCGTTGAGGAGACCTCCTATTTCTCTCCCGAGTGCGTCCCGACCCAGGGGCCGCTCTTTCAAGATTCCTTGATAAATCTCTTTTCCCCCTCTAGCGAGGGGTCTTCTTCTGTATCACCTTTTGTATCCACTTTTTCACCCCCTTCTTTTCTTTCTGATCAAGCTAGTTGTTCCTCCTCTTCTTCCTCTTCTTCTAATAAAATTCATGGGGTAGATTCACATAAGAAATTCAGAGGTAAGCAGATTCCCCGTAGGTTTCTGTTAGAATTAGCCATCAGATGCCAAGCTTGTTTGGCAATCCCTGAGTTTGTGGAAGATCCAATTATCCTGCCAGAGTTAGAATATGAAGATGCTGTTGCTTCCTATGAGGGTTTGGGCGTTTATGAAATTATGAATGATGAAGACCCTATTGAAGAGGGGGATGAAAGTTACGAAGAATATGAGGACGAGGCTGACGCTTTTGCTAGTGGTATGAGAAGATTCGATGAACCATCAGCCTCCGTAGAAGAACCTACCAAAGAAATTAATATGGGTACCGAGGAAGACCCTAGGATTGTCCTCATTAGCCAGAATTTGCCGCCCTCCGAGGAGGAGGCGCTCATTTTAGTTCTTCAAGAATACAAGGACACGTTTGCTTGGAGTTATGAGGATATGCCAGGATTAGACCCTGCGCTCGTTGAACATCGTCTTACACTTAAGCCAGGGTCTGTCCCGGTCAAACAATGGTTGAGGCGTTTCCACCCTAGCATGGCTTTGAAAATGAAAGAAGAGGTCGACAAACTCCATAAGGCTAGATTTGTTAGAGTTGTCCTCTATCCCAATTGGGTGGCTAACATTGTCCCGGTTATGAAGAAAGATGGGAAAGTTCAGATTTGCATAGACTTCCGGGACCTCAACCGAGCGTGTCCTAAAGATGACTTCCCCCTCCCTCATATTGATGTTCTAATTGATAACACGGCAGGATTTGAGACTCTTTCATTTATGGATGGCTTTTCAGGTTACAATCAAATTCGTCTGTCTGAAGAGGATCAAGAGAAAACATCATTCACTACACCATGGGGGACTTATTGCTATGTGGTCATGCCTTTTGGACTTAAGAATGCTGGAGCCACCTACCAGAGGGCTATGATGGCAATTTTTCATGACATGATTCATATTTATATTGAGGTGTATGTGGATGACCTGGTTGTAAAATCAAGGACAAGGATTGAGCATCCTGGGGTTCTGGCTAAAGTTTTACAAAGGTCACGAGAATATCATTTGAAAATGAACCCCAAGAAGTGCGAATTTGGCATTTCTTCAGGGAAATTGCTTGGTTTCATTGTTAGAAAGAGGGGAATTGAAGTTGATCCCAACAAGGCAAAGGCCATTAGAGATATGCCTCCTCCCAAGAAATTGAAGGAAGTTCGAGGATTAATTGGGAGGTTGCAATTTATTCACCGCTTCGTCTCTCAGCATTCACAAAGATGTAGGCCGTTTTATGAGCTTACTAAGCCGGGAGTCAAGTTTAATTGGGATGACAAGTGTCAGGCAGCCTTTGACGGATTGAAGGATTATTTGGCCAATCCTCCTGTCCTGAGGCCGCCAATTCCAGGCAAACCACTTATTCTCTATGTTTCGGTCCTGGATGACTCCGTAGGTGCTGTCTTAGCTCAAGTGGATGAAGAAAGTAAGGAGAGGGCAGCATACTACTTGTCCAAGCTTCTTAACTCCTGTGAGCAGAGGTACTCAGCCATGGAGAAGACTTGTGCAGCTTTGGTTTGGGTAGTTCAGAAGTTAAAACATTATTTTCTAGCTCACGAGGTTCACCTCATTGCTCGCATGAATCCAATTAAATTCCTCCTTGAAAAATCTGTCCTCACTGATCGATTAGCACGCTGGCAAAGCTTCCTTTCTCAATTCGACATCACTTACATTCAGCAAAAAGCCATCAAAGGCTATGCCATTGCCGAACATCTTGCTCACCACCCTCTCCCCCGTTTTGATCCGGTCAATTCGGAGTTCCCAGATGAAGAATTAATGTCCATTAATCAACCCCATGATCCTATGTGGACATTACATTTTGATGGAGCTCTAAATTCTCAAGGAAGAGGGATCGGCATGGTTCTTTTAACACCAGAAGGGGTCACCATCCCATTTGCTGCTCGGCTCACTTTCCCCGTCACCAACAATATAGCTGAGTATGAAGCTCTTTTGGCCGGTCTTTAAACTGCTCATCGGTATGGTGTCACTCATTTACGAATTGTCGGTGATAGTCAGCTCATTTTGCGCCAGGTGTTGGTCAAGTGCCGCACCATCAATCCTAAGCTCAAGCCCTACCAGGAACTCGCTTCAGCTTATGCCAAACTCTTCACTAAATTAATCTTTGTTCATGTCCCTCGCAGCCAAAACATCTTGGCTGACGCTCTCGCCTCTTTGGCTTCCGCTTTAGTTTTCCCTCCTGAGCGTGATTTTCATGTTCCCCTGATTCATCAGCGTGACACCCCAGCTATTAAGGATCGCGCATTCCTTGATATTAGGGATCAAGTGCTCGAGAAGGTTAAGCTGAAGGAAGCTCTTAAAGGTAAGGAAGTCATGCTTTTGGATTGGCAAGAAGATTTGGCTGATGAAGAGAAGCCTTGGTATTATGAGATTGCCAGGTATTACAATGATCAGTCCTATCCCGAAGAAGCCACTGCAGAAGAGAAGAAAGCAATTAGAAGAGTAGCTCAACGATATGTTTTGGTTGGAGGTGTGCTCTACAGGAGAGGGCTCACCGGTGTTTTATTAAGATTCCTCGATGATGATGAATCTTGGAAAGTCGTGGAAGAGGCGCATTCTGGAGTGTGTTGTGGTCATGTGAATGGCCAGTTGCTAGCTAAGAAGATCCTTAGGCTAGGATTCTATTGGCCCACTCTAGAAGAGGATTGTTCCATCTATGTTCGAAGGTGTGTTAAGTGCCAACTGCACGCCGACAAAATTCATTCTCCTGCTTCTTCACTCCATCCTACGTCCTCCCCATGGCCTTTTTCCATGTGGGCTTTTGATATCATTGGACCTCTTGGTGACTCGAATCTCCTGACCAAACAAAAGTCGTTCATCCTCACGGCAACGGAATACTTCACCAAGTGGGCGGAAGCAGAAGCTTACGTGGAGATTAAAGCGTCAACAGTCTGCAAATTCCTAATGAAGAACATCATCACGAGGTTCGGCATCCCGAGTACCATCGTCACCGACATGGACCTCAATTTATCTCTCAGGAAATCAAGGATCTCTGCAACAGGTATAACATTGCATTGCATCATTCTTCACCCTATTATCCACAGGGCAATGGCCAGGCAGAGGCCACTAACAAAACTTTGATAAAAATTGTTAAGAAGATGTGTGAGGCTAATAAATTTTTGGATTGGCCAGACAAGCTAATAGAAGCTCTCTGGGCCTATCGCACTTCCATTCGCACACCCACTGGGCAAACTCCTTTTGCCCTCACTTATGGAATGGAGGCAGTAGTCCCTTATGAGATTCTTATTCCCTCTCTGCGAGTACAGTTGGATAAGGAGCTCTCTATTAATGAACGTCGTGATTCACTCCTTGGCCCAATTGGAACTCCTCGATGAGAAGCGTCTGATCGCCACTGAGCATGCGCGCGTTTATCAAAACAGGCTCTCACGTTTTTATCAAAAGAAAGTAATTGAGAGAAAATTTAAAATCGGTGAGATGGTAATCAAAAGAATTTTTGTAAAGCCGGGTGGCCCCCGCTCAAAACTCCAACCCAATTGGGAAGGGCCGTTCGTTATAAAAGATGTTTATCCTGGAAATGCTTATAAACTGGTTAATGCTGAAGGGGAAGAGTTAACTCATCCTTGGAATGGTTTGTATCGTAAGAAATACTACCCTTGATTCAAAAATCCAAAAAAAATATATAAATATATGTCTTCAAAAATTCAAACAAAAAAGAATATCTCCGAAAACCATAAAATAAAAAATAAAATAGAAACTCCAAAAAGCAAACAAAAATAGAAATTCTTCAAAATCAAAAAGAGAACAGAATTGGTGCCATGGCACACGAAGGATCAAGGTCCGAAAGGTCAAAATTCAGAATTCATTCATCAGTCTTGCTAACTTAAAAGGGGGTTGACTCCCACACACACTACACGCTTTATTCTTGAGGTCAAGCAGTGCAAAATCTGACGGAAAGTCAAAAACCTGACTAAAAGTGAAAGACAATACCCGTTCTCTTCTTCTTCGGCCCATAAGGGAGGAAGGGAGACCTCGAGGCAGACACGCCAAGCCTATCCGCCGCCCTAGTAGGTGGAAGTCAGGGCCCAAAAGGGAACAAATGCCACAAAAGCCCAAGTACAATTAGGTTTATTTTCATCAATGCAAATCAATTCCAAAGTGAAAGTCAAGTTATGAAAAGAAAAGCATGTCAAGAGGGCGAAGTCCCCGCAAGGAAAACCTTGGGCGTTTGCATGCAATATAACAAGGGCATAAAGGCAATAAATTTTTCCTACGCCAAAGACCGAACCCCAACAGGCATAGGGTAGGGGAGGTAACTTTGCCCTGAGCATTCCAGAATCCCTTATGGGCTTTCCTTATATTTTCTTCCATCCTTTCTATGTGGTAAAAGTCGCGAACTGGCAGGATGGTCAAGACGGACTTAAGAAATTGCACTGTGCAAAATCTCGAATACAAGTCAACTATGAGCACGTCGACTCCCTTTTAATTACTCAAGAAAGGTTAATGAATTTTAAATGGTGACCGTGTAGGACCCGTGGTCTTGATAGCCTTGATACCCTTTTGTAGAATAATTTAATTAACGCCTTCAGCTAAGGCGCTTTTTTTTGGAATTAACGTCCTATATTAGGTCGTCTTCTTCAAACTAATGTCTCTGAGACGGTCGTGTCTTTTTCAAAAAATTAGATTTCCTTTTAAAATTAACGCCGTCCCCCGTAGGCATCTTTTTCTATTAACGCCTTACTCTAAGACGCGTTTTTCAAGAAAAAAAACCAAATATATATATATATATATATAAGTAGAAAAAAAATGCATTTCTTCATGATGTATGCTTGCATTCTTTTGCATGGGCATCTTTTATTTATGGTTTGCATATGCGTGCTTTGCATGATGCATCTCCCCGCTATCAGTCATTTTTATTTACCTTATTTGATTAAAGGCTTGGCCCCTTGACCCGTCATTAAGGTCAAAATATTGCCACCCCTTGCTTATTGGGCAAGGGGCCAAGTCGAACAGATGAATTAACCTGTTTTGTTCAAAAAAAAACCACAGCTGCAGGTACAGGGCAAAGTAGAGCAAACACGAAGAACGTGGAAAGAAGAAGGTACCCGAACACGAGGCCACAGTCACACAAAGTGCTCAGGTAAGAAAAATCTCGATCTATATATATATCTCTCATGGCTATCATGTACAGGTGTGAGGGTGGAGGAGTACAAGTAAGTCTCTCAGCTCTCGCCTCCACCCTCCTCTCTCCTACTCTCAACCTCCTCCTCGCCGTCCTGAGCTGGTGCTGGTGGAGGAGGCATGGGCCCCCGTGAAGAAGCCGGAACCCGAACGTGTCCCCCTACCTCGCTCCTCTCTCGGAGGGAAGAGCCCGCCACGAAGGTGGAGCTGGTGAAGGAGTACCCCGCAGCCCGCGCTCGCTCGCGTCCTCGCTGGAGACGCTCCTCGGACACTCGCAGCCGCTCCTGGGAAAGGATCAACTGGGTCCTCGAATCCGCCAACTCTCGCTCACGTGCCGCCAGCTGCTCCTGGAACCGGGCACGCTCCGCCTGGTGCTCCTCCCGCTCACGAGCACGCTCCTCGCGCTCCCGGGCACGCTCCCGTCTCTCCAGCTCAAGCGCCACGCGTAGCTCGGCCACGTCCTGAGGAAGCTCCTCTCGTCGCCTCAGGGACCTCTCAAGCTCTGAGATCCGCTGATCACGGATCGCCAACTCGGTACGTACTGCCTGAAGCTGTGTCACCTGCAAACAGGTAATTAGGTCATCAATTCCATAATTAAATTCAATAATCTAGAAATTCAAGCAATGTATAATTGAACCACTCACCTGTGCGCTCGTCGCGCGGTAGCCCTCGTCAACGCAGGTAAGAGCGGCTCGAAGCTCCTCAGTCTGTAAAATGAATTTCATCAGTGCACAATTATATAATCAATATTTGAATGGATCGGTGTTTTGGAATTTACCCGTGAGGCGAGGTGGCGCTCTGCTGCCTCGGCTCGTGCCACTGCTCCCACTAGCCGCTTTGCCAGTGCAGTCACCTCTGCACTAGGCCCTCTCGAGCTGGAGGCCTCCCCTGGGTCTCTCCTCACTGCTCCCTACTGGGCACGCTGCATTCATTGAGATCGTCAATGGCTAATCATCAATAATTCAACAAAAAAATAAAATACATTTGCATATAGAAATAATTTAAACACTCACCAGGGTCTCTAGGTCTGCCCGTGTGGCGGCCAGCTGGTCCTCCAGGCTGTGTAGGTGGGCCTGGGCATCTATCGCTGCTATGTCCCGCGCATCCTGCATCCATCACATGTTAGTCGCATGATAGTCACATAAGCATTTGCATTTAATTTAGAAATAAGTGCATTCATACATACCCCTAAGACCCTCATCTGGGGTCGGCCGGCGTATACCTCCCAGTAGCGCCGGAGGTACTCAGAGCTGTCAGTCGCGCGAGAGGTAACTCTGGTCCCGCCACGCTGCCAGTCGGCGCACTGCTCCTCGAACCGTACTCTCCAGTCGGTCGCCTTCGTACGACCGCGCGTCTTCTTCCCAATGCCCCGCGGCTCACCTACCTCCACCCACTCCTGGTGGAGGCCCAGTGTCCTCATCACTAACCTAAGCCGTAACGGCTCGATCTCGCTCAAGCAGTGAACCCAAAGCTCACGCTCAAAGCGAGGACGGCCCAATACGACCCAAGGCTGGCCCTCATCGGTCATCCCCTCGTATGGCCTCCACTCCACCTGCATTCATAAACATACATACATATCATCATCATTTCATCATAATCAATTCAAATTAAAAAAAAATGCATATCATGCATCCATACATACCAGCGAGGGAGGGAAGTCGCGGAACTCTCTCCGTAGAACCCACAACTCGTAGCCGAGTGGGGCGCCGAAGATGATCGGCACCCAGCGCCGTGCTAGAGGGAAAGCTCCCTCACCTCCAGGCCGTGGGTCAACGCGCCCCATCGGCATGTAGAGATGGCTCCAAACCTGCATCCATGCATTGCATTAGGAAGGCATTCACATGCATAACAAAATAAAAGAAAAGAAAAGAAGAAAAATGCATACCTGAAGAAAAGGTGAGAAGCCACTGACGGTCGTCTCTCGACCTGTCCCCGTGGACAAGTCGGCCATCATGTGCGCCAGCAGCGCCGCTCCCCAGGCATAGCTGCCAACTGCCTCCAAATCCTCGAGTATCCCCAGGAATCGGCAGTTGATGACGTCACCCTTTGTCCCGAGCAATAGCCTCCCCAGTAGCAGCAGTAAGAACCTCCTCAGGTCTCGGTCTGCTCTCTCTCTGTCGGCTGGGTCCTGGCAGTATACTGCCCTAGCCCCGTCTATCAGCCTCTGTGAGAACTGCTCTAGGGTCTCCCCTGACCTGTGCCTAGCATTCCCCAAACCCATCACTGTAGTAAGGTCGGTGCGGAAGATCGTCCTACACTCGCTAGGCGTCTCATAAACCATCTCCAATCCTAGCAACCTCTCGGCAAACTCGGTGTAGTCTGGGTAGGTGATCCCACTCACAGCCTCTCCATCTACCCTCAACCCTGTAATCCTGGCCACGTCCTCCAGGGTAGGAATCATGTGTCCCCAAGGCATCAGAAATGCCCGGCTGGTCCTATCCCATCTCTCCCGTAGAACCTGAATGAGTGGTAGGTCTGGCCTAACTGGCTCTATGCTGAGGAAGGCCCCGAACCCCATCGCATCTACCCTCTCTCTCTGGAACTCGGGGAGGCCGTAGTAAGCTGCCCGGACCATGACCCATGAAATGCGCGTCCTCATCAGCCCCTGCATGCATAAAATAAGAATTGTTGGTTTAATTGTTGTGATTATTCATGCTTATTTCATTTTGATTGCCCCAGGTTGAATGTTGGTGTTATTGGAATTAACGACCTTCCTCAGGTCATTTTTTATTGAAGTAGCGCCCTTAAAGAGGGCGTGGTTCTGTTTGAGCTTCTAGTTAACGACCTACCCTAGGTAACGCCTTTGTGTTGGGCGTGTGTTTGTGCTTAATTTTTAAAAATCCTAAAGGTTTTTCAATTCACGCCCTTGAGTAGGGCGTTTTCTATTTGGGTTCGTTAATTAATCAAAGAATTAATGATTGGGCGACCGCTGGTTTGGTCGTCTGTTTTGAATTAACGCCCTGGTGTGGGGCGTGGTTTCCAGGTTTTCCAGAAAATGAAATAAAATAACAGCATGCAAAAATTAACAGCATAATATGTAAATTTAAATGGGCGACATGCTTTAGGGCGTGTTCTCATGAGGTTAATTGTTTTTCATGAAAATAATGTGATTAACGCCCTTGGGTTGGGCGTGTATTTTGAAATCGCGACGCCCCTGAGGGCGCCTTCTTTCTGGGTTGCAGGGTTTATGCCTCGAGGGCTATGGAAAATCAGGAAAAATGAAATTAAAAGAAATAAAAATGGGAAAAGGGTTTGAGGCTTACCTTCTTGTGCTTGGGTTCCTGAGGCTGAGGTCGTGGCTGCCGTGGCCGCCGGAGTTGGCCGGCACGGGGAGGGGGCGCCGCCGCGGGCGGTGGATCATCACCACCGTCTCCTTCTCTTTCTCTTTCTTCTTCTCCTTCTTCTTCTGCTTCTCCCTCTTCATTTTCTTCATCTTCACCTTCCTCATCTCCTTCTCCCACGGCCTCGTCGCCGTGTTCATCCTCGCCACTGGCCGCCGCCGCGGGAACTTCTTCAACCACCACGGGAGGAGCTTCCTCCATGGCGTGGTCTTCCTCGCCCAGGTCGACGACCTACGGTGCGGCCACCCTCTGCCGTTTGACTGAGCCACCTCCGGCCATGGTTAAGGCTCGGGCTAGGGATAGGGGGAGAGAGAGATAGAGAAGAGAAGAGGGGGGAGCTTCGATTAGGGTTGCAGAAGAGAAGAGAGAATGGAACGGAGGGAAGAAGAAGAAAGGGGAAAAGCCCTTTTTAGCATTCGAAAAGAAGAGACGCCCTGAGAAGAGGCATTTTTTATGGAAGTCACGACTATGAGATGGGCGTGTTTATAATTTAGATGACGTTGCTCGAGGCGTCAATTTTATTTGCATGGGGAATGATAACCGTCGTCAGACGCATTCAATGGGCGTTGATTGATGTGATCGAAGTAATTATTATGATTTTTACTCATGCCTGAGCTAGAGGCGTTACCTGATTGAAACGTGACTTTCCTTAGGGCGTTACTTCTGGAATTTCAACGAATATATTTTGGGAATTTGAATCGATTAACGCCCTGTTCCAGGTCGTTATTTAAGTAACGCCTATTGGTGAAGGCGTCAAATGTGTGAACAGGAATGTTGGAAGCGACCTATCATGAAGGCGTCCTTTTATGAATTCACGCCTTTTCTTGAGGCGTTATTCGCAACAGAACGACAGGTTATTTAAGGATTTGATCTGAAGCGCAGCAGTAAGGCTCAATCAGAAAACAATCATTTTTATTACTTTGAAAAGAGAGATTACAATGCTTAATGAGCCACCTTGGGTCTTAACTTTCTCAAAGCTGTTACATAATTTTTCCACTGATCTTTGTCTTCCTCCAAGCTCTCTACAGGTTGATGAGGTTTGCTAATCTTCCATAGGGCTTGGATTGTGATAGCCTCTTCTCCATCTTCATTGCTGCCTAGGTCTCTTGATTTGATTGGAGGGAGATGAGAGACGTCTTCTAGGTGTTGCCTTGGAAGTCCGATTTGAGGAAGGCATCTGTGAGAGTTGTACAAGACGAAGTCCGAAGCGCCGATGAGACGAAGGTCCGTGCCGGTAGAGAATCGTGCACGAAGTTCCTGCATCTTGAGTACACCCGGGGCACATGTAAAGAGGTTCTTTGGCATTACCTTTAGGTGCTCTCTCCAATCCCCTCTCTTCTTTACTTGAGGAATCCGGTTCATCACCCTATTGCTTATTCCTAACGAACCGGTCATGTAAGAGAGTGGGCTTTTTGAAAAGATTCTTGAGGATTGTTGGGCCTCACCACATGGATCGAATTTGAAATGGAGATCAACCCAACTAGAGAGTGCTAGCATGCACCCGTAGATGGGCCTTCCCATCACCGCCGAGGTAAGCCCGCTATAGAGATAGGCTAGGATAGCCGGTCCGACTCTTTCCTCTTCCCATAAGCTCATCACCGCGCTCAGTTGGGCCTCCTCTAGAAAGTCCTCCGTGGATGGAAACAAGAGTGCGCCTGCTAAGCACACCACGAAGGCCTTTGCTATCTTTTCTATCTCCTCCTCTTCCTTTGCTTGATCCGCTCTCTTGTACACCCATGAGGCGAGCTTCAAGAGATTGATTCCTTTAGTGACCTTGATTTGGTTCACTATGTTTGGGCTAGATATCAATGAGGTTAGCAATTCATGAGAGGAGATTGGCCTTGGCACGATGGCCATCTTTTCTTCTTCTCCTTGTTTCATTCTTTTCAAGCCTAAGATCAACTCTAGTTCTTCCAAAAGGATGGTGGCTTCAAATGTCGAGAAGAGAAAGGTATGAGTGGAAGGATGCCAAAGTTCAATCAATGCTCCTATGGCAGCCCAATCTAAGTGAATTTGGTCATAGTGCTTGGCATGGGTTACTAGGCCCAAAAGATGCCATCTTGCTAGGTATACTCTCATGTCAGAGGAGAACTTGGAGAGAATAAGGGGCAACCACTTCACTTTTGTAAATCTCCTAGCACCAGGGACATTTGGGTAGTCCTGTGGAAAGAAAAATATGAACAGTGCCAATAGTGCCAGACATGAGCATATGTAAGAAGTAGTTTAACAGAAGGATTCAATAAAAAGAAAAGAAAGAAGATATAAGCAGAGGGAAAAGCAGAGGGATTCACTAACCTGATGTTGAGCAACTCGGCTGCAGATGTGCCCTTGGATTTCAGTCAACCTAGGGGTGGAAGACCTAGGTCTCTTAATCATTCTCTCCATTGTTTTTTGGCTTTGCAGAAGGAGTTCGGACGAGTGCCTGCGGGAGAAGAACAAACAGAGAAAAGAGAACAGAGCCGGCTACGGAGGTTCAGAGAAGAAGTTGTTTTAGGTTGAGGAAAGCAGCCTTTCTTTTATAGAGATTTGAAGAGGGCTTAAGGTTGTTCGGAGTTAACAGGTTGATGGCTATTAGGATTCGATCTGGAAACGGAAGCGCTGGATTGATTAACGCCTTTTGTTAGGGCGTCAATTTCTGAATTGACGACCTTTCTGAGGTCGTGTTTCGTGTAACGCCCTTTAAATAGGTCGTTTACTCTTTGGCCTCTCGATGGGTTTCACGCCTTGCTGAAGGGCGTGTTTCATGTTTTAACGACTACATGTTAAGGCGCGTTTTATGATTTGACGCCATTCGGTGCAGGCGTGTTTTTATGAGCTTATGAAGTTAGATATTCATGTGTGTTAATGAACTTAAGTGCTATTATTTCGTTGAATTGTTTTTTTAATTGAGCACTTATGATCATATCATGATTTAAATGGAAAATTATGTTTGATTATCTTGAATTTCGAAAACTGAAGAATTTTCAAAGTGCAGAAGTTTGCAGGATTAGAGGCGCCTGGTTTGCTCATGAAAATAACATTGCACTTGTCATTTTGTATTTGTTCGTTGTAAGCATTGTTACTATAGGATATTTACATTATTATAGCATATCAAGGACCTTGTGGTTCTGATGAATCTGGAATTTGAGTTCCCCTTCATCAAAAATGATGATGATTCCAGGAGAGTCTTGATCACACGGATAGGCCGTTGAGTCATTCAAGGTTTGGGACGATGGTTCCACTTTCTGAGTTGATGCGCGGACAAACGGGCTTCGGCTTAGTGTTAGCTCAGAAACTTGGATTCTTGACCAAATCTAGATGGCTTAGCAATATTATCCTTGATTATTTTATATTTTTAGTTTGTTTTATCTTTTCTTTCAGCCCAGCATGCATCATGTAGGACTTTGAGTTTCATGCTGAAAAATTTCATATTATGGCGATAATGAAGGTCACTCGCTCTTTGTTGAGTTAACATGAGATATTCCACTCCAAATCAAATACTTTGTTCTATCTGAAGCCGCTCAGGCTGGTTCCTTGAAAGTGTCCCTTTGTTGGATCTCCATCTCAATTCTCTTTATTTTCTTGTAAATTTACCTTGGTTGTAGCACGTCCACGTTGGCTGGTAACCGCTCTCCAATGGTCTTTCCCTATCGTGCCCGCGCGCACACCTTTTGCCTTACATTTTACTTGTTTAGTTTAATCTCCTTTATCCAGCAAATCGATGCTTCTTGGAATCATTCGGAGTTGTTTCATTCAGAATCTTGGAAAGATTTCTATTGCTTAGTGTCTGAGGCATGTCACATCACACCTTGGCATCTACTTATCAGTTCGCTCCACTTCATTCCATTTATTGCACTTTCACTCCATTTTCGTCTCACTCCCTTCCAAAGCAGACGCCAAGGCGGGGCAGCTGTAGACACGCCAAAAATGACGCTATGTTGATCAAATCTCATGTCACTATGATGACGCCCCAAGTGAACTTCAATATATTCATAATATGAAGTTTTTCTATTTTCTTGTGTGTGGTTTTGATTTATTTTTGCATTTTGGATTCGCGACCTGAAGAGGGGCGTTATTTAAATAGCGACCTTATCGAGGGCGTTTTCTCAAGAAAGGACGACTAAATGTAAGGGCGTCAATTCCTGGTATTATCCGGTTCTAAAGAAAATTCAAAATCAATTTAATTATTGGTTAACGTCCTTCCTCAGGGCGTGTTTTAAATTAACGCCTCTATCATAGGCGTGTTATCATAATTTTCAAATAAAGTAAGTTTTATTGCCAAAATTAAATCCAAGAAGTGACGCCCTTGGTAGAGGTCGTGTTTTGAGTAACGTCTTGATGAAAGTCATCAATTCTTGATTTGACGCCCTTCGCAAGGTCGTGTTTCACCTTTCGTGTCCTGCTTGAACTCCTCTTTCCTGTATAGAGTCCTGCCTCCAATGGTCTCCTTGCTCGAATTGGAGGTAGAGTCCTGCCTTCTTTGAACATTGCCTATCCTTATCTTACCAAATTCGAACTTATCTCCCACTGAAATCCTATAAAAACATGATCTGGGCGATCGAAGCAGAGGTTGACGTTTTCAGAGGTTGAAGAGATTAGAACGTTCAAGAGGTTGAGAGATTTGACGGCTTCCTCTGCTTCCTCTGCTTCCTTACTGTCGTGGGCTCGATTGAAGGACTTCGGCTTCCTCTGCACCTTCTTCATCCGATCAACCGCGTCTTATTGGTTCCCTTTACTGTCGACAGGGACAGCAGGGCTTTCTTGTTGATTTGTCTTCATCCACTATTTTCTTCTTCTGCGTCTGCATCAATTCCATTGTCAGTATTTTTTTCTTTTCACTTTGCACTAGTTTTATCACATATCTCCCCTCTCCCTAATTCCTCTTTAGAGGTTTTAAAACCAAAACAACAAGGTGCGCATGTTGATTTCCTTTCATCATCACATGTTTTATTTGGATTGATACTACTTGCGTTGGCTGAATCCCTCTTTGCTTTGTTGTTTCATTGTCTTTTTTGCAAGGTAATCAAAAGGAGAACCCTTCTCATCGGCCGGCCGATTGAAGAAGGAGGAAGGAACTTCACATCATCCCGCGTTTCAATCTTCACCAGGTATTCGCGATCTCTCTTTTTTTATTGAGGTAACCCCTCTGGCGATCACATCTCCATATTTGCACCACGTGCAAGCTTTTCTTCCCCTTATTTATGCATTAATCATCATTATCTCCTCCATGTTTTATCACATCATTATTCTCTTGTGATTTTATGTGGGATTTATGCCCATCCACATATGTATCCAAGGTTGATTGTGTTTAGAAGGCCAACTGGGATGGTGTGTATGCCAAAATTTTCTAGAATGAATGCCTTGAATGGTGGATGTAAATTGACCATGATGGTGTGAGGTCAAAGGAGGTGTAGGCCGACCATAGTGGTGTATAGCCAATAGGGAAGTATAGGATTGATGAACTGCAATGGGGCATTGGTCAGAGACTGGTATAGGTTGACCAGAGAGGTGCGTGACCCAGGTGGTTTGCGTACCCCGACCGTAAAGGTGTATGGCCGCTGGTGGGTGAAATGGCCGGTTGCCCCCAGTGGGGGAGAGAGATTTTTTTGTGTGTGTTATCTTTACCAACTCTACTGCCCTTTTGGGTTTTCTCCAGAGCTGGCCCCTTTTACTTTTTCGGTGTACCCTTGCGGATTTTTACACCGAGAGGTTACCCGATTTTGCATGAGGTGCCCTTGCGAGTTTTCACCTCAACCGGATTGGTGGCCTTTTTGCCCCCAGTCACCCCCTTATGAAGAGAATGACTAAGTCTACTGGGGCATCTCTATTTCAGCCCCATTTTTTTTATTTTCTTACCTGGAAGCCTCATGGCTGCTTGGTGCTTGGCACTGGGTGTCTGTAGCTTGACACTATTAGTGGACATTACTTAGGGGATCATTGCCAGTGACCCGTTGTGTTGACTCTATGATTGCTTGCTGAGGATTGTCCTGTCGCCGTGCAATTTGGAGCTTCAGGGTAAACCTTCAGGCTAGATGATCTGCGTAGTTTGTAGCTAGAGCTTGGACTGGAGCTTGAGTGAGCCAGCCTTGATGATTTAACAGTCGAGGTTCTACATTGACTGACCTTCGGTGTGCATAAGCCAAGAATTGATGTAGGCCGACTAGAGAGGTGTATTGGCCAAAGGTTACGGACTAACCGACTGTGATGGTATATCGGTTAGGGACTGGGAGATATGTAGGCCAACTATTGTGGTGTTTCGGCCAAGGATTAGATGTTTGACCGACCGTGGTGGTGTTTTGGTAAAGGGTGGGCATGGACTGACTGTGAAGGGGTATGGCCAGGGTGGAAGCTGACCAGCCGTGGTGACATATTGGTTAGGGTTTTAAGTATAGGCTGATCATGATGGTGTGATGGCCTGAAGAAGGTATGTTGACCTACTTTTATGGTGTACTAGTCAGGAATTTAGGGTAAGGTGGTTGGTTGTTCCTAGTGAGGAGGAGTGTAACATCCCAAAAAAAAATTCGATTTTTCCATATCAGGATCCGTGAGTTCGGAGCATTGTTGTGAGTCCCAGAACGTGTTTTGAGCTTTACGTTGGTTTATGTCTGACGAGCCTTTGGAACCCTATGCAGGGTGAATCGATGTGTTTTCAGGCTCCGGGACATTGCAGACGCGTTGTACATTTTTCGAGGATCGTGGGGAGTATTTTTCCCCATTTTTGTATTTTATGGATTGCGGAGTTTCCACATGGGTTTTTCTATTTAAACCCACAACCCTTTTCTCTCTCCCCATCTCTCATTTCTCTCACTCTCTCCCTCTCTCTTCTCGCTCATGTTCTCTCCTCTCCCCCACTCTTCTCTCTGGGCGGCCGATGGAGATGGACGATGGTGAGGTGGTGACGTTTATGGGGTGAGGAGCGGCATGGATGGGGCAAGGATCGAGGCATGGTGGCGCAAGGAAGCTCGGGTGCGCGTTCATGAACCAGCTGTGGTTTCGCGGGCGTTTCGCCACGGAACGACGTCCACGGTGCGTGGAATCTTCGGTGGAGGTAGGGGAATGGATCCTTAACCCCTGTACTTCCTTTTCTGTGAGTTTTGTAGCTCGTGGTGAGCCGAGCGTGGGTTTATTGCTGTCGAGGGGTTTTGAATGCATTTTAGGGCATGCGACGGATTCGTAGAATCGAGCGAGGCTTTGCCGCTTTCTTTCCTTCCCTTTTGGGTTTTGGGACTCGGAGAATGATCCCCGTTGTTTTCCCCCTCGACTGGGGTCGAGTGGGCGTGCAAACCGAGCTCCTAGGGTGAGCTCGGACTGGTTCCCACCGTATTCGATCGACCGACCGATTGGCACCGGTCAACCGAAAGGCCCGGGTGCGAACCAGGCGCGCTATGGATTTCGGTTGACCGACCCTTGGGCGCCAGTCGACCGACCAGAGCGGGTGAGTCGACACAGCCCGCGCTGCTTTGATGCCACCTAGGCACGCCGATCGACCAACCGGATCGGTCCAGTCGACCGACTGGCGCAGTGGGCGCAGGTCGACCGACCCAACTGGGCAAGTCGACCGAACTACCCTATCTTCGCCCGTTTTGGGTCCCGGTCGGTCCGGTTGAGACTCAATGCCTGACCTTTGGCCCCGTGAGTACCGTGACCGTGGTTTTGGGTGTCCGGAGATACCATTTTACCTCAATTAGCGTGCCCATGGGTGTTAGGGGTCTGGGTGACTCTTTTTATATTCTGGGCTTCCGTGTTACGCTTGATCGAGTCACCGTGTATCGGCATGAGTGCGGTGGGTTATTCCAGCACGTCGTGAGCTTCTCCGGAAAGTGGTTTCTGTGTGGGCCATGTGTATGGCTTGTGGACTGTAAGTCTAATTACCCAGCCTAGGGCTGGAGGGTTTCTTAGGTTCCCTTTTGAAGAGATTAAGATGGCAGTTATGTCCCGCCTTAAAAGCTATATCGTACCGTGGTTTCTGACCTAGGGATAGGCCAGATTGACGGCCTATGTCCATCCTATGTGACGACCTTGACCTGAGTCTTGTGACTCGAGGGCCGTTGGGTTTAATAGGTTTAGTGGACTGTCCAGAGTCTGGTGGCATCATGCCACCTATTTTTTGAGCTAATTTACGATAGGGGTCATGCGTAGCCTGTCCGTATTCAACGGGTTCTTTTGAGAGTCATTTGTTACTCAGTGAGTCCCCACTAGTCGTAGCTTGCCTTTGCACGTGTGTGCATACCCACTAGGGAGTAGGTGGAGAGCTACATCCAGGAGAGATAGTTTTTAGGCTGGTCACCATAGGGCCTCCCATGTACATGGCTGGAGTCCGGGCCGAAGGAATACCAGCCAGAGGGCCTGATGACGGGCAGAGTCAGTGTGTGCACACATGGTCAGGGACTTCGGACACGTGCTGACGGGCAGAGGAAGACACCTGAGGCGCGGACTAAGACGTCAGTGGATGCATTCGGCCTTGCTTCTAGTGCGCAGTACTCCTGTCACACGAAACGGGTTTTCCCGTGTTTCTCGGTGGTTCCTCCTCGAGGTTTGAGGGTGCTACGCGGAGGTTCTTAGTTGCCAACTCACCGGGCTGAGTGTTCACTCGGTCTTGGGTACGTTTCCCCGCCTTAGACTGTACTTTCTTTGGACTAGACTCTGTAGTTAGTTTGTATAATTGTTTTCCTGTATTATTTCTTATTTCTATATATCTCCACTCACACACACCCTTTAGCCCTTCCGAGCCCTCCAGCTCGTGGGCGACGGACCAGGATTCGAATGCTATCGGGTCTTTCTCGGTATCCGGATCTTGGGTCGTTATAGATGGTATCAGAGCGAAGTGTGTTTGTGGAGTGTACATGGGAATTTGAGATAAATACAGTGATCAGAGTCCATAAGGTCCAGTATAGTCAGCACATGGCATAGGGTTTTGTGCTTATTTTCTATTTTGTTTCTCACTGGAGAGCTTGAGTGCGCTGAGTTGGCGCTGTGAAGGCGGTTGCTGTTTCATTTGAGTGCCGATGTGGGGCCCGAGGAATGAGATTTCTGCCCGATGGGTGGTGGCCCCAGTTGTGCTATGTTGGGCAAAGGTTGGCGACAGGTGCATTGCAGTGGTGCTGCGTTCGAGGAATTTGCAGCGAGGTCAGGTGGCGGGCGAGGATTATTCGTGGTTAAGTGGCCATGAGTGTGCTCCGAGGGAGTTAATGGTGCGGACACCAGAGTGAGCGAGAAGCATGAGTCGGCGAGCCATCGGTACCGAACGCACAGCACCACTCGAGCTACACAGGCATCCCTATGGCTTGGAGACAGTCTGGAGTCTCCGTCTTGAGTCCTAGTATTTTTAGTATTTATTGGGTTTTCATTTGGCATGTAATGTGTGCTTATTTGGTTTTATTTGGGGTTAATAGAGTGTAATTAGGATAAATAAATTGGTTTCTTTGTAAAAAAGGACCACCTAGGCCCAGCGGGCCCCCTCACCCTCTTCCCCATTGGGCCACCTAACTTCTAAGGACCCATAGGGGCTGGCCCATGGTCCACCTTGGACTTGGGCCATTGGACCAAAGGAAGGGAAATTCCACTTCCCTTCTTTAAGGGGGGCGCCCCCTCTTTTGGCTCTATTAGGCAATTTTTTTATTTTGGCTTTGACCACATGGGGAAAAATGGATTTTGGCATCTCAAATGTACCCCTCCCAAACCCTAGATCTAAGGGTAGTCTTAGTCATTTACCTAGGGTTCCCATTTCATATATAAGGCTTGTATTTTCTATTTTCAACACAATTAATCAAAGAAAATTAGCATTTTTTGCTCCAAAGGCCAAGGCCGCCCCCTCTTTCTCTCCTCTCCCTCCCCTTGCAGCTGTGAAGGCTGTCATTCTGAGGTGTGAAGCCTCCCTTATCAGAGTGTGAAGCTCAGCACCGCAGCCGCCGTCGAGCCGCCGTTGCACCACCACCGCCCGTCGCCGGAGTTTTGCCCATCGCGGGACAGCAAGCTGAAGGCCGGATTTTAGCTCTCAGTCCGTAGATCTGACGAGGCTAAAATTTTGAGGGTGAGTTCCCATGGTTGTTCCCACGTCCCACAAAAACATTCAGATTATTCCCACTTCGTTTTCCCACTTTTCCCTTTAAATTCCCACAGCCTACACAATTTGCCCCTGTGCAGACTTGTGTTCCAGCAGCCATACTCTTCACCCATTCGAACCCCTTTCCAATTTCAGATCGATCTGACATTTCGATTAGGACTTCTGCCCACCCAACCCTCATCCCAAAAATGTTTTTAGGATTATTGGAGTTCATTTACCATTTTTAAAAACCTCTACAAAATCCAGACTCAGCTCTATCTTCTACAGTCCAGATCCGACCCACCCCTATTCTAAAATCCATTTCCCATATCAAACCACCTCAGAAAATTATAAAACAATTATCCTCGTGTTCCTTGCTTCCCCCTCCATCTCCCATAAAAATCCCATCACCCAGATCTAAAGTCTCAACCTCAGTCAACATGCTTCATTAGGTAGATCAGAATCTGCCCAGTCAGATCTAAGATCAGGGGTCAGCCTGTTCATAAATACCCCACGAAATTTCCACGGCCATAAAAATTCATGTAACAGCCTATGGTCGTAGATCTCTGAGAGAGCTTCGCAGCGGTGCTAGTTTCGCGTCGATCCGACATCGGAGCTGATCACAGCAAATTTTATCGTCGGGTCGCGCACCCTTGAAACTGTAGAACAGGTCCGTGGGCAGCAAGCAACATCGTTCCCAATCGGGCCGCCTCGCCTTCCAAAGGCGAACCAGCGCGTTCCCCTCCTAGGGAACGTCCCTCTAGGAGTCCCCTTCGCAACGGGACCAACCCCGCCTCAGTCGGCCCCCCGAGTAGAACGTGGTCCCCATAACCGTCAGCCCGTGCCGTCCGGCCAGCATCAAGTATGATGGGGACATCGAGGCAAGACCATCGGCATTTTGTTTGCATTTATGTCCTTTCATATTTGCATGTATACACTTGTGTTATATGGGTATGCAATTGTAAGTCTTAGTGGGTTTATATGTAAAATGTCAGTAGGACCAGCAAGGGGAGCCCTCAGCCCTTTCCCATTGATCCATGTCATCCATGAGGGGCTGGTCAACCATCCTAGGTGGCCTTCTAGAAGGGTTGAATGTCAAATGCCACATGGGTAGACAAGAGGGTAAGAATTTCCATGGTAGGCTACCTACCATGTCCACTTGTCCCCCTTGCCTTTCATATAGTCAATAGGCCGCCGCCCCCCCTTTTTTTTTAATTGTATTTTTTGTGTGTTGTTCACACTTCATCCCAGCCCTCCATTCCCCATCCCTAGATGCAAGGGTCTACATTTGATTTGATGTGAATCATATAAAAGGTTGTATTTTCATTTGGAAATTAATGAAAAGTTAGAAAATTTGTTGGAAGCTTGAAGCTTCTTGTGCCCCTCCCCTCTCCCCCCCCCTGGTTTCATCTCCTCCAACCCCCAATTCTAGAGTGGATATCTTCTATCTCCTCCCCCTCAACCTCTGAGTTCATCTCCGGTGCCGCCGCCGCCGTTCGTGCCGCCTTCGACCCGCCGCGAAGTCGACTTCGGTGTTCTGTCCATCTGGGCAGAAGCTTCTTCTCAGAACTCCTTCTATCAACTCCGAAATCCTCTTGATCTGAAATTTTCAGAGGTTGTTCCTATCTTGTATCCCCATCTCCACAAAAAATTTCACGTCCAAAATCCTTCTTTTGATATTTTTACATTTTTGGTCTTCAATCTTTCCCAGATCTGTCAGCTGTCTGTCCACTGTAACAGTCCGCCTGAGTTTCCTATCCTCGGCCCATTTTGTGATTTTTCCTAGGGCTCCCAATTTTACTGGGGGTTCTGTCCATCAACCCCTCCACCTGTAATTTGTCTTGATTTTTGATCCGCCCTCCACCTATTTTATAAAAATCGTTTCCAGAGCCATCTACAGTGCTGTCTACCAGTTTCCAGATCCGACCACCCTCCAGTGTTAAATTCCTAACAACTCATAGCCACCTCCAAACTTGTCACAAAAAATATTTCCGTCTTCCTTGTTCCATTTCCTACAACTTTGATGAAGAACACAACTTCTGAATCGGAGGTCTACCTATCAGTCAACGCCAGTTCTCAGACAAGTTCCCTGCAGATCTGAGAGTCCAACTACTGTACACCAGAAACTCAAAAATTCAGTAAAACCCAGATCCATGCATATCCAAGTCTAATCTTTAGGCCTAAGTTGAAGGACTTCAAGAGATCTTTCCAACGGTGCCAGTTACGTGTCGATCCGACATCGGGGCTGATCGCAGCGTCCGTTCTTGCCGGAGCACGCGCTGAAAAATAGAAACAACAGATCCGTGGCCAGCTTTTCCTACCGGTGCCGATCGGAGCCGCCCGGCCTCCGACCGGTGAACCAGCGTGCCTCCATCCTTGGGAGCACCCCTCCAGGTATCCCCACCACAGTGGTGCCACCCCGGTCCCACACGGTCCCTCCGGACAGCACGCGGGCCCCACAGTCACGAGTTCGGGTGCTGCCGAAGCTACGAGTGAAGCCGCTCGTCAACCCGAATTCGGTCCTCCCGGGCCCATTTGTGTAGCTCTTTACCTCCCTGCGTGGAGTGGGTAGTGAGTCATTGCTGTCATTATTGTGTATTAATTGTTCCGGGAGCACGGTTTTCGGCCGGGTCCGTCTTCCCCACGCCGGGAGCGTGGAGGTATCGTAGTCGCCCCTTGCTTGGCATTTTGCATATTTCCATATATGCTTTATATGACGCTGCTAGAGAGCATGTTTTAGGACCTAGCTTGCTATATATTTTCATATCACCGCTGCTGCGAGAGAGAGCGAAGCCGTCCCGTGACCCGATCTGGGTACGAAAGTGCGAATTGACCACCATAGCTCTTGCCGGTTTCTCAACTGTGCACGTCCGACACTTCCCTCGTTAAGGGACAATCACGAGCTCACCTAGAGTTCGAGGACTGCATTCCTCATTCGAGTCGTGTCCATGGTCCGTCCCGCATCAATTTGGTATCAGAGCGAGTTTGAGTCTAGGGTGTCAAAAAAAAAAGAGTGTCATTTACGTATAGTCATTAGTCATTGTCTAAGTCGTGTTTAGGGTCATCATTGTTTTAAAACAAAAAAAAGTGTCTTTTGGGTCGCATACATCCCTTTACTCGGTATATCAAAAGGTGTTGTCCGAACGTTAGGCTACGCCTATCGGGAAGGCAGCACACTTGTGCGAGTGATCTTCGGATCGGTTAGCTCCGCCACGTACCGAGTCTTGGTCGTCATGTCTAGGGTTGTAGTCCATTGTCTAGTTGGTTTATCTACTAGTGTCGACATGGCCATCCACTAGCTTGTCCGTGTCCTATCGATTACCGAACACCCGGATCTTATCCATGGTGGCGATACTATCTCAAATGGAAGGACCACCCGAATCACCCCACTAGGCCCGAAACCTGGGACTTCTACGGGTCCGATGACCCAGGTGACTACCTAGAGTGGGAAGCCATTATGGACGACTACTTCGAGGTGTACAATATGTACGGGCCTATACAAGTTGATGTTGCCAAAAGGTGACTTTTTGGTGAAGCCGCCGAAACATGGAGGGACATCAAATATTGGAGGGAGGATAGGAATCTAAGGCCCATCGAGTCATGGTGAGAAATGAAGAGAGCGCTTAGGAGGGTCTACTTTCCCCACCCACCTACCTCCAACCACGGAGGTCATACCACTCACCAACCCCACCAACTCACCCACAATCAAGTGGGCCACACCTCTACCCAATCCCACCCCTTCACCGCCGTCCAAGCCCACCAAGGCGACCCCAATCTAGTGGCCCGCCCAGTCACCTCCAACCAGCCTCCCCTTGGCACCCCCATCCCAACCCACTCAAGTACCTCCAACCGAGTGGAAGCCCCGCTTATAACCTAGCCTAGGACCACACCTAGGCCGAGGGACGAGGAGCGAGTCCACCCCAAGGTCCCTACTCCAACCCGCTCCTTTGAGGAATTCGAGAAAATGATTTCAGATTTGTTGGAAAGGATAAGAGATTCTTCACCCTCGAGAGCTCCAATGCCACCACCCTCTACGTCCGAACGTGATTCGGAACCATCTCATTTGGAGCCACCAAGGCCCGAGCCACCCGTATTTCTAACGGGTACACTATACATCGCCGAGCCGCTTTTTAGTTGGCTCAAGGATGGCTTGGTCCCACCTCCCTTTCCATCCATGGACCCCATCCTATCTATAGTGCCGGTCAACTCATTCCATACTACATTTCGATCTCGTCACCATGTTGATACGTTGGACGATCTTGTCATGGGATTAGATTCACAATGGGAGTTGACGCATCTTTTGGCCTGAAGCTTTGACCAACCTGCTAGTCTTAGCTTCACCCATCCGGCCTTCAGGTCCATTACCTCCGAGTGCACCATGGGTTGTGTCACCACGGAGGTTCTTCTACTTCTCCCGCTACCGGACGGGCCCGAATTCATTCCCTTTTGTCCGAGGGAGGAATCATACTTCTTACCTACGATCCCCGCCCCACCCGTCACAATTCAAGAAGGTGACTATCCACACCTTCAAAACTTCTACACGTGGGACCGTGACTTGTGGGAACCCACCACAAGGGGTCATACCTTCTTTGATCCCTTTGACCCATTCCCTAGTGGATCCTTAGACCCTTCATATTCACTTCACTTCTTCGAGGGAGTCCGCTACCACACCCCTTCCCCATGGGCCGGGTCGTCTATGCCCACCAATCCCGTACCCTTACAAGATACACCATCATCCAGGGGAGATACTCTTGGCCCTCCCACATCCACATCCCACATGCATGCATGGCCCACCTTAGGAGGTCTAGGATTTCCGCATGATGTCGACCACCGGTTACGTCAGATGCATGCATGGCACACATTCGGGTGTCCTGGTCCGCCGTCACCCATGTATGGGTCGGACTAACATTAGGTGTGTCTAGGGTCATAGATGAGTCGGTGTGCTTTTTCTTTGTGTGGTATGTCTGTCTGCATGTGTCTTGTGCAAGCTCGTTGTCATTCTCTTATGAGTAAGAGGCGATTGGACTCACTCGATGAGTATGGGATCGGTTCTATATCTATACCCGGATCAGTCACCTACAGGGACCCAGCGGTGATTCCTAGTGAGTCTTCGAGTCGCCTCCTCCCCTTTTGCGAGTGTCCCACCCGGAGTGTCCACCTCTAGCCCATAGCAGCTTGTGCATATCGAGTATATATGGAATGAGCAGGTGACGGTCACTTGGAGTGGAGCATACCCGCATTACTTGCCACGGTGACGGATCCGCCGGAGTACTCGAGCATCCATACCGCTACTCGACGGGGTCGAGTTCCTCCCACCCGGGGAGAATTGATGGGGACATCGAGACAAGACCATCCACATTTTGTTTGCATTTATGTCCTTTCATATTTGCATGTATACCCTTGTGTTATATGGGTACGCAATTGTAAGTCTTAGTGGGTTTATATGTAAAATGTCAGTAGGACCAGCAAGGGGGGCCCTCAGCTCTTTCCCATTGGTCCATGTCATCCATGTGGGGCTGGTCAACCATCCTAAGTGGCCTTCTAGAAGGGTTGAATGTCAAATGCCACATGGGTAGACAAGAGGGTAAGAATTTCCATGGTAGGCTACCTACCATGTCCACTTGTCCCCCTTGCCTTTCATATAGTCAATAGGCCGCCCCCCCCCCCTTTTTTTTTAATTGTATTTTTTGTGTGTTGTTCACACTTCATCCCAGCCCTCCATTCCCCATCCCTAGATCCAAGGGTCTACATTTGATTTGATGTGAATCATATAAAAGGTTGTATTTTCATTTGGAAATTAATGAAAAGTTAGAAAATTTGTTGGAAGCTTGAAGCTCCTTGCGCCCCTCCCCTCTCTCCCCCCCTAGTTTCATCTCCTCCAACCCCCAATTCTAGAGTGGATATCTTCTATCTCCTCCCCCTCAACCTCCGAGTTCATCTCTGGTGCCGCCGCCACCGTTCGTGCCGCCTTTGACCCGCCGCGAAGTCGACTTCGGTGTTCTGTCCATCCTGGGTAGAAGCTTCTTCTCGGAACTCCTGCTATCAACTCAGACATCCTCTTGATCTAAACTTTTCAGAGGTTGTTCCTATCTTGTATCCCCATCTCCACAAAAAATTTCACGTCCAAAATCCTTCTTTTGATATTTTTACATTTTTGGTCTTCAATCTTTCCCAGATCTGTCAGCTGTCTGTCCACTGTAACAGTCCGCCTGAGTTTCCTATCCTCGGCCCCTTTTGAGATTTTTCTTAGGGCTCCAAATTTTTTGGGGGTTCTGTCCATCAACCCCTCCACCCATAATTGTTTTTGATTTTTGATCCACCATCCACCTATTTTATAAAAATAGTTTCCAGAGCCATCTACAGTGCTGTCTACCAGTTTCCAGATCCGACCACCCTCTAGTGTTAAATTCCTAAAACATCATAGCCACCCCCAAACTTGTCACAAAAAATATTACCGTCTTTCTTGTTCCATTTCCCACAACTTTGATGAAGAACACAACTTCTGAATCGGAGGTCTACCTATCCGTCAACGCTAGTTCTCAGACAAGTTCCCTGCAGATCTGAGAGTTCGGCTACTGTACACCAAGAACTCAAAAATTCAGTAAAGCCCAGATTCGTGCATATCCAGGTCTTATCTCTAGGCCTAGGTTGAAGGACTTCAAGGGAGCTTTCCAACGGCACCAGTTTCGTGTCGATCCGACATCGGGGCTGATCGCAGCGTCCGTTCTCGCCGGAGCGCGCGCTGAAAAACAGAAACAACAGATCCGTGGCCGACTTTTCCGACCGGTGCCGATCGGAGCCGCCCGGCCTCCGGCCGGTGAACCAGCGTGCCTCCATCCTTGGGAGCACCCCTCCAGGTATCCCCACCACAGTGGTGCCACCCCGGTCCCACACGGTCCCTCCGGACAGCACGCGGGCCCCACAGTCACGAGTTCGGGTGCTGCCGAAGCTACGAGTGAAGCCGCTCGTCAACCCGAATTCGGTCCTCCCGGGCCCATTTGTGTAGCCATTTACCTCCCTGCGTGGAGTGGGCAGTGAGTCATTGCTGTCATTATTGTGTATTAATTATTCCGGAAGCACGGTTTTTGGCCGGGTCCGTCTTCCCCACGCCGGGAGCGTGGAGGTATCGTAGTCGCTCCTTGCTTGGCATTTCGCTTATTTCTATATATGCTTTATATGCCGCTGCTAGAGAGCATGTTTTAGGACCTAGCTTGCTATATATTTTCATATCACCGCTGCTGCGAGAGAGAGCGAAGCCGTCCCGTGACCCGATCCGGGCACGAAAGTGCGAATTGACCACCCTAGCTCTTGCCGGTTTCTCAACCGTGCACGTCCGACGCTTCCCTCGTTAAGGGACAATCACGAGCTCACCTAGAGTCCGAGAACTGCATTCCTCCTTCGAGTCGTGTCCGTGGTCCGTCCCGCATCAAAGTAGCAGCGTGCCAGCACCATCGGAGTAGTTCAAAATGCTGCCCGTCAACCCAAGATCGATCCTCTGGGGTCCCACATGTTACATGTTACCTCCCTGCGTGGAGTGGGCTTAATTTTGTACTTATTGATAATTGCCTTAATCGGGAGTATGATTTTGGCCGGGGTTGTCTTCCCCATGCCCGGAGCGTAGAGGTAATGATCTTTCATTCTCAACATTTGCTTACTTAGTATATGATTATATGCCGCTGCATGAGTTCGTTAGAATTCTAGCTTGTTAAATCATTTTACTCACCGCTGTGAGAAAGAGAGTGAACCCGTCCTGTGACTCGATCCGAGCATGGAAGTGAGTTTGACCACCCTTGACTCTGCCGGTTTCTCAACCGCGCGGATCCACGTTTCCCTCGCTTGGGATGATTCATGGGATTGCTTTTTTGTTAAAGGCATATACCCGTAGGAGCTCTTAGTGTCGAGACGAGGTGGCTCTATTGTTCGCGTGTCGCTGGTCGCGTCGTCACCTAGAGTCCAAGGTTCGCATCATTTGGCATCGAGTCCCTCATTCGTCCCGCATCATTTTGGTATCAGAGCGACTTTGAGTCTAGGGTAGTCGTCTAAGGTGTCTCATTGCATCCTTTATTCGGTATATTAAAAGGTGCCTCTGGAATGATAGGTTACGCCTATCGGGAAGGTAGTACACTTGCGTGAGTGCGATCTTCTGATCAAACCTCCGCCATGTATCGGATATTGGTTAAGTCTACGTTCATCATCTTTGCTTTAGTCCATGTATCCCAGTCACCGTGTCATTTGCATGCCCACCCGTAGAGGTACCCAATACTCACCACCACCACCTATGGCAGATCCCCGAGTCCGTAGTTCCGATGAGCCTTCGGTGGCCGAGATGTTACGATCTCTCATGGATCGATTCAATACGTGTATGGATGGGCTTAGTACGCGTGTAGATAGCGTAGGTACACGTCTGGAAGGGATGATGAAAGCCTTAGGGGATCGGGCTGAAGCATCGGACCAGTCTATCCAGGGTCTGGTGGGGAGAGTTGTTGTCTTCGAGAGGGCCCCAGTTGAGGCGGCGCAACCCGTGCCGACCAATGGCCAACAGGAGCCAGTTCAGCAACCTGCTGCTCCAAGGGCTCAAGGGGTAGATGATAGGAGGCAGGGAGTGCCCGAGGTGGATGACTATGCATCCGATAATGAACCTGGGGGTTATGGTCGTGACCGTCGAGCCCAACGACGGAATCGTGATTACGATGACTACGACCGCGTTCTTAGCAACGTGCGTGCGGACCCTCCCCTTTTTAACGGGTCCTTGGACCCAAAGGTCTATTTAGATTGGGAGGTCGGCATGGATCGGTACTTTGAGTGTTTTGAGATGACAGACCACCGAAGAGTTCACTACGCAAAGATGAAGTTGCAAGGGCAGGCGCAAACCTATTGGACTAATGTGGAGAGCCTATTGATGCAGCGACATCAACCCCAGATCGGTACTTGGGATGATATGAAAACCAAGTTAACGCAGAAATATCTTCCTACCACATATCGCCAGCGTCTCATAGACAAATGGCAGAGTCTCAGCCAAGGAAACCGATCCGTAACTGAGTACACCGCCGAGTTCGATGAGTATTACTTGCGATGTGGGGTTACGGAAGAGAGCACCATGACCATCTCACACTTTCGAAGAGGTATGTGGCCACACTATCAATATGAACTTTTTCACCGCAATGTGGACACTTTGGAACAAGCGTATTAGGTTGCTCTCGAATTGGAGCAATTCGAGGCCGAGTTCGAGCCTACCTAACGGTAGGGCCCCTTTCCTCTTCGTAGTGTCGATCCCAGCAGCTCTTCAGGCACATATCAGAGGGCCCCCATGGCCCGACCTCAGGAGCCCACCCGTCCGGAGCTATTCGCTTCAAGGCCTCGCCCTCCCGCACTGAAGGATCTTCCTCTTTGACCCCAACAACCTGTACCCATTATCCGTCCACCGGCACCCGCACCTCTTGCCCGTCCCTTGTTGCCTACACCTCCTGTCCGTCGGGAGGATAAGGGTAAGGGACCTTTGATCGGGGAGCCTAGAGGATCATGGCAACAGTGTTTTTGCTGCAATGGGTTTGGCTACTTTACAAACCAATGTCTCACTCATCAATCTCTAGTCATTGGGGACATACAGATCGGGAGCGCCTCATCTTCAGAGCTTGTGTCAGTCAGCTATGAGGCGGAACATGAATTAGCTGACGAGTTCTTTGAGAATGAAGATGATGGCCAGGATGCCCAGCATCCAGACGATACCCATTTGAGGGTCGTCAGGTGTATTCTCACCCAGCCACAGGCCAGTGATGACTGGCGTCGGACCACTATCTTTCATACATACTGTAGGCTGGGCGGGAAAGTTTGTAAGGTGATTATCGATAGTGGGAGTTGTATCAATGAAATCTCCACGGGCACTGTTTCTCGTCTTGGTCTTACTCTCGTGGACCATCCTTGCCCCTATCGAGTATCATGGGTGGATTACACCTCCGTTCTGATCAGGATGTGGTGTCTGGTCCCACAGTAGTTCCATGCCTACCGTGACGAGATCTGGTGTGATGTCCTCCCAATGGCGGTGGGCAGTATTATTCTTGGTAGGCCATGGTTGTTTGATCGGGATGCCACGTTCCATGGTCGGTCGAACACCTGTACCTTCAACCATGGTGGCCAACGGATTACCCTCTACCCCTCTCAGCCCAAGAGTCCTTCAGTTAGGGGTCCTACTGGTCCTAGTACTCCGGAGCCTTTCGTCCCTGGACCCAGTACCCCATCCCCAGCTCGGGCCATGACCGTTACATCTGGCACAGGCGAGCCCCCATCTAGGAGGTTGATGTTGATTATCTCCCGAGAAATGGAGCGGGAGGCTAGTAAGGGGAGTCATGTGTTTGCTATCACGGTCCGTGAGGTGGAGCGAGAGTCCGAGGGTGAACTCCCACCCGATGTTGTTCCAATTCTGCAGGAGTTTGCTGATATATTCCCCGAAGAGCTTCCTGAGGGACTCCCACCTATGCGGGATATTCAGCATGCTATCGACCTGATTCCGAGATCCTCATTGCCCAATCTTCCCCACTACCACATGAGTCCCACTGAGCACGCTGAGCTAAAGCGGCAGGTCGATGAGCTTATGCAGAGAGGATCTGTTCGGGAAAACATGAGTCCGTGTGTTGTGCCCGCGTTACTCGCCCCAAAGAAGGATGGCACTTGGAGGATGTGTATTGATAGTCGTGCCATCTACAAAATCACCGTGAAGTACAGGTTCCCTATTCCCCGCTTGGATGATATGCTTGACATGATGGTAGGTGCCACTATCTTTTCAAAGATCGATCTTAAGAGTGACTATCATCAGGTAAGGATTAGGCCAGGTGATGAGTGGAAGACTGCATTTAAGACCAAGGATGGTCTATATGAGTGGTTGGTTATGCCCTTTGGGCTGACCAATGCCCCCAGCACCTTCGTGCGACTCATGACTCAGGTCCTTTGACCTTTCATTGGAGTCTTTGTTGTAGTGTATTTTGATGATATTCTCATCTATAGTCGCACTATAGGGGACCACTTAGACCACCTACGGCAGGTTTGTCTCCTCTTGAGGCGAGAGCAATTATTTGCAAACCCACAGAAGTGTGCTTTTATGACTCCTCAGCTTACCTTCTTGGCTTTCACTGTGTCTAGTACTGGGGTCTCCGCTGATCCAGAGATGGTCTGGGCCATTGTTGACTGGCCGGAACCCTGTACGATCCATGATGTCCGCAGCTTCCATGGCCTTGTGACGTTCTATCATCGTTTCATCCGCGGATTTAGTTCCATTACTGCCCCGATCACAGACTGTATCAGGAAGGGCACATTTGTATGGACGAAGGCTGTCGCTGCTGCCTTCAAGGACATCAAGGAGTGAATGACCCAGACACCGATTCTTTGATTATCAGATTTCTCAAAGGTGTTTGAGGTCTCATGTGATGCGTCGGGTGTAGGAATTGGAGGAGTGTTGAGTCAGGAGACCCACCCGATTGCATATTTCAGTGAGAAGCTGAATGACACGAAACTGTGATACTCTACCTATTTTAAGGAATTCTATGCAGTTGTTCAGGCTCTTAGGCATTAGAGGCACTACTTATTACATCAGGAGTTTGTCTTGTACTCCGACCATGAGGCCTTGTTCCTCCATGCCCAAAAGAAGCTCAATGTGCGTCACAGCAGATGGGTTCAGTATCTCCAGCAGTTCACATTTGTGCTCAAGCACAAGGGTGGAGTGAAGAATAAGGTGGCTGATACCTTGAGTCGGTGTGCATGTCTACTGACTACCATGAGTGCCGAGGTTATAGGGCTAGAGAAGATGAGAGAGGCTTATGTTGATTGCCCTGACTTTGGTCAGATCTTTGCCACTCTCCAGGCCGGACCCTCGAGAGATCATAGTGATTATGTGCTTCAGGAGGGTTACCTCTTTCGAGGAGGCAGGCTTTGTGTTCCCCGAACTTCGGTTCGCGACTTCTTAGTCTGGGAACTTCATGCGGGAGGTCTAGCCGGCCACTTCGGTCAGAACAAGACTATCGAGGTTGTCGAGCATAGGTTCTATTGGCCGAGCTTGAAAAGGGATGGTGCTCACATTATGGCCCAGTGTCGTACATGTGTTACGGCCAAAATGAAGAAGCAAAGCTTAGGCCTCTATACGCCTCTTCCCATACCTGATGCCCCTTGGCATGATGTTAGCATGGATTTTCTCTTGGGATTGCCACGAACCTCTAGGAAGCATGATTCGATCTATGTGGTAGTAGATCGATTCTCGAAGATGGCCCTTTTCATTCCCTGCTCGAAGACTTCAGATGCTTCGAGGGTAGCCCGCATGTTCCTCTCTCATGTGGTGTGTACGTTTGGGTTGCCTCGTACAATGGTGTCTGGCCGTGATGTTAGGTTCACCAGTTATTTTTGGAAGACACTGTGGCATATGTTAGGTACTCACCTCAAGTTCTCCACTGCATATCATCCCCAGACAGATGGTCAGACCGAGGTGGTCAATAAGAGCCTGGGTGACCTTTTGAGGTGTCTTGTTAGGGACCGTGTAGGGGATTGGGATCTCATGTTACCACTAGCTGAGTTTGCATATAATGATTCAGTCAATAGGTCTACAGGTATGAGCCCTTTTGAGATTGTCACAGGTCGTAGCCCTAGGAAACCAGTGGATCTTGTTCCCATGCCCATTCATGCACGAGTGTCGGAGTCTGCTGAGTCATTTGCTAGGCATGTTAGGAGTCTGCATGACGACATCCATCGTCACATTGAGGCCAGCAATGCACGGTACAAAGAGTTAGCCGATGCCCACAGACACCACCGTGAGTTCCAAGAGGGTGATTATGTCATGATCAGGGTTAGACCTGAATAGTTTCCCTCTAGGACTGTAAAGAAATTGCAAGCTCGCGGAGCCGATCCATTTCGAGTGTTGAAACGCGTCGGATCCAATGCGTATGTTGTGGACTTGCCCGAGGAATATAGGATAAGCTCTACTTTCAATGTGTCAGATCTAGTTGCTTATAGGGACCCAGCGGTGATCCCTAGTGAGCCTTTCGAGCCATCTCCTCCCCTTGAGAGTGACCCCACACCTGAGTGTCCACCACCAGCCTCATTTCCAAGGCAACGTGAGCATATAGATCATATACTGGATGAGCAGGTGACCATTACCAGGAGTGGATCCTACCCGCGCTACCTAGTGCGATTGAGAGGGCGACCCGCCACCGATGATACTTGGATCACCCCGGTAGAGTTGCAGAGGATAGATCCGGACCTACTAGAGCGCTACCAGAGCGATCCGGACCCTTACTCGACAGGGTCGAGTTTCTCCCACCCGGGGAGAATAGGTGCGGACACCAGAGCGAGTGAGAAGCATGAGTCGACGAGCCGTTGGTACCGAACGTGCAACACCACTCGAGCTACACAGGCATCCCTATGGCTTGGAGACAGTCTGGAGTCTTCGTCTTGAGTCCTAGTATTTTTAGTATTTATTGGGTTTTCATTTGGCATGTAATGTGTGCTTATTTGGTTTTATTTGGGGTTAATAGAGTGTAATTAGGATAAATAAATTGGTTTCTTTGTAAAAAAGGACCACCTAGGCCCAGCGGGCCCCCTCACCCTCTTCCCCATTGGGCCACCTAACTTCTAAGGACCCATAGGGGCTGGCCCATGGTCCACCTTGGACTTGGGCCATTGGACCAAAGGAAGAGAAATGCCAGTTAACAAATTTTTACTGCGGTACAAAGTTTCGACCCACTCCACGTAGGGAGGTAATAGGTCACATGTGGGGCCCAGGAGTGTCGGGAATTGGGTTGACGGGCAGCATCTTGATGTCGCTCCGTCGGTGCCGAAACCAGCGTTTTGGTGCTGTCCGGACGGCGTGATCTGCAGGTTCGTGGGACCCACGTACTGCTCGGTCCTCCGGATCTGACGGGGTGGGTCCCACTGCGATGGTGACACTTGGTGGCGTGCTCCCCTGGATGGCGGCCGGGATGGAACACCGGTCGGAGGCCGGGTGGCTCCGATCTTCACTTGTCGGAGTTACTGTCCACGGATCTGAAACTCTATTTCAGACCAGCGTGCTCCGGCGAAAAGGCTTGCTGCAACCAGGACCGAAGTCGGATCGGTGCGAAACCAGCGCCGTTGGAACGCTGACTCGAAATCCTTCGACCCTCTGTGGTTCCGGGAATTTCGTCGGGGCCGTGGTTTTGATGGCAGATTTTTGAACAGGGCTGTTCTCAGTCTCAGATCTGGTCAGGCAGACTAACATTTCATTGAGAACCGGCGTTGACCGCGATGTAGACCTCCGATCTGGGTTTTGAGCTCTTCATGAAAGTTGTAGAGGTGAAAGAGAGGAAGACGGAGATAAATTGTTTTGTGAATTATGGTGGAGGTTTGGATGGGGAAAAGTATTTTCTAGCACTAGGTGGTCGGATTTGGACAACAGAGATAGAACTGATTTTGGGATCTAATAGTGATTTTTAAAAATAGGTAAAGGACTCCAAATATTCCAAGAAAATTCGTGGATGATGGGAGTGGTGGAAAGAACCTCCAATTAAATTGGGGACTTAAAAAAATAAGAGGAATGGGGTCGAAATGGAGAAACACAGGGTTGATGTGACATAGGACTGAAGACTGACAGATCTGGAGGCTTGGGGTGCACGAAATTTGAAAATTAGAAAATGAAGGCTAGAATTTCCACCAATTTTTCTGGGATGTGGGTTGGACCTCTAGAACTCACCCTGAAGATTTGGAACCCAGCAGATCTCTAGGCTGAAAGTTAAAATTCCGGGAACAGTGGGTTGTCCTGGGTGGATAGAACTCCGGCGATGGTGGCGGTGGTGCGACGGCAGCACGATGGCGGCGGCGGCGGCGATGGCGATCTCACGAACTGATAGAAGAGGTGTCTCACCTCAGAAACACAGCCTTCCCAACTGTAGAAGGGGGAGAGAGGAGAGAGATAGGGGGCGGCCCTTGCTCTTGGAAGAAATTCCACAATATTCTTTGCATTAATTCCAACAATAATGAAAATACATGCTATTTATATGAAATACCAAAAGACACTAACTATCCCTAGATCTAGGGTTGGGGAGGGGTAAAAGAGGGAGTCCACATTTTATTCTCCCATGTGTTTTGGAATCAAATAAAATAAAATTTCAATCCTAATATAATACTATATATGGGGGGCGCCCCCTTGACTAAATGGATTCCAACTTGGAATTTTTCTACCCTTTGTCCCCCCCTTGGTCCAACTCTTCTAGAACCCCACCTTGGAGGGTTGACTGACCCCACATGGGCCCTAGGGCTGAGGTGGATCAATGGGAGAATGGATGGGGGGCCCGCGGGACCCAGGTGGTCCCAAATTACAAATAAACCCATATTACAATCCGAATTACAATCTGAATAAAACCAAATAAACACACATTACACACAAATAAAATCCCAAGAAATATGATAAATACTAAGACTCAAGGGGGAGACTCCAGACTGTCTCTGAGCCAGATGGAAGTCGATGTAGCTCGAGTGGTGCTCCGCGTACGGTACCGACGGCTCGTCGGTTCGTGCTTCTCGCTCGCTCTGGTGTCCGCACCAATTCTCCCCGGGTGGGAGAAACTCGACCCTGTCGAGTAAGGGTCTGCATCGCTCTGGTAGCGCTCCAGTAGGTCCGGATCTATCCTATGTAACTCTCCACGGGTGATCCAAGTATCTTCGGTGGCGGGTCGCCCTCTCCATCGCACTAGGTAGCTAGGGTAGGATCCACTCTTGGTAACCGTCACCCGCTCATCCAGTATATGATCTTTATGCTCTCGCTGCCGTGAAAAGGGGGCTGGTGGTGGACACTCAGGTGTGGGATCACTCTCAATAGGAGGAGATGGCTCGAAAGGCTCACTAGGGATCACCGCTGGGTCCCTATATGCAATTAGATACGACACATTGAAAGTAGAGCTTATACCATATTCCTCGGGCAGGTCCACAACATACGCATTGGACCCAACGCGTTTCAACACTCTAAATGGATCGGCTCCGCGAGCTTGCAATTTCTTTATGGTTCCATAGGGAAACCGTTCAGGTCTTACCCTGATCATGACATATTCACCCTCTTGGAACTCACGGTAGTGTCGATGGGCATCGGCTAACTCCTTATACCGTGCATTGCTGGCCTCAATGTGACGACGGATGTCGTCATGCAGACTCCTAACATGCCTAGCAAAAGACTCGGCAGACTCAGACACTCGAGCATGAATGGGCATGGGAACAAGATCCACTGGTTTCCTAGGCCTACGACCTGTGACAATCTCGAATGGACTCATACCTGTAGACCTATTGACCGAATCATTATATGCAAATTCTACCAGTGGTAATATGAGATCCCAATCCCCTACACGGTCCCTGACAAGACACCTCAAAAGATCGCCCAGACTTCTATTGACCACCTCGGTCTGACCATCTATCTGGGGATGATATGCAGTGGAAAACTTGAGGTGAGTACCCAACATATGCCACAGTGTCTTCCAAAAATAACTGGTGAACCTAACATCACGGTCAGACACTATGGTACGAGGCAACCCGAACTTGCACACCACGTGATTAAGGAAAAGGCGGGCTACCCTCAAAGCATATGAAGTCTTCGAGCAGGGAATGAAAAGGGCCATCTTCGAGAACCGGTAAACCACCACATAGACCGAGTCATGCTTCCTAGAGGTACGTGGCAATCCCAAAATAAAATCCATGCTAACATCATGCCACGGAGCATCAGGCACGGGAAGAGGCGTATAAGGACCCAACCTTTGCTTCCTCATTTTGGCCGTAGCACATGTACGGCACTGGGCCACAATATGAGCAACATCACGCTTCAAGCTTGGCCAATAAAATTTGTGCTCAACAGCCTCGATAGTCTTGTTCCGACCAAAGTGGCCGACTAGACCTCCTGCCTATAGTTCCCAGACTAAGAAGTCATGAACCGAAGTTCGGGGAACACAAAGCCTGCCTCCTCGAAAGAGATAACCCTCCTGAAGCACATAATCATCATGGTCTCTCGAGGGTCCGGCCTAGAGAGTGGCATAGACCTGACCGAAGTCAAGACAGTCAACATAAGCCTCTCTCATCTTCTCTAACCCTATGACCGCGGCACTCATGGTAGTCAGCAGACATGCATAACGACTCAAGGCATCAGCCACCTTGTTTTCCACTCCAGCCTTATGTTTAAGCACAAATGTGCACTGCTGGAGATACTCAACCCATCTGCTGTGACATGCATAAAGCTTCTTTTGGGAATGGAGGAACCTCAAATCCTCATGATCGGAGTACAAGACAAACTCCTGATGTAAAAGATAGTGTCTCCAATGCCTAAGAGCCTAAACAACTGCGTAGAATTCTTTATCATAAGTGGAGTATCGCAGTTTTGCATCATTCAGCTTTTCACTAAAATATGCAACCGGGTGGGTCTCCTGACTCAACACTCCCCCAATCCCAACACTCGATGCATCACATGAGACCTCAAACACCTTCAAGAAATCCGACAATCGAAGGATCGGTGTCTGGGTCATGCGCTCCTTGATGTCCTTGAAGGCAGCAGCGGCGGCCTTCGTCCATACAAACGTGTCCTTCCGAATACAGTCCGTGATCGGGGCAGTGATGGAGCTAAATCCGCGAATGAAATGACAATAGAACGTCGCGAGGCCATGGAAGCTACTGACATCATAGACCGTACGGGGTTCCGGCCACTCAACAATGGCCCGGACCTTCTCCAGATCAGTGGAGACCCCAGTACTAGACACAATAAAACCCAAGAAGGTAAGCTGAGGTGTCATGAAGGCACACTTCTGTGGGTTCGTAAACAACTGCTCTCGCCTCAAAAGCAGATAGACCTACCGTAGATGGTCCAAGTGGTCCCCTTTAGTACGACTATATATAAGGATATCATCAAAATACACAACCACAAAGACTCTAATGAATGGTCGAAGGACTTGAGTCATGAGTCGCATGAAGGTGCTAGGGGCATTGGTCAACCCAAAGGGCATAACCAACCACTCATATAGACCATCCTTGATCTTAAATGCGGTCTTCCACTCATCACCTGGCCTAATCCTCACCTGGTGGTAGCCACTCTTAAGATAGATCTTCGAGAAGATAGTGGCACCGGCCATCATGTCTAGCATATCATCTAGGCGGGGAATAGGGAACCTGTACTTCACGGTGATTTTGTTTATGGCACGACTATCAATGCACATTCTCAACATGCCATCCTTTTTTGGGGCGAGTAATGCGGGAACAGCACACGGACTCATGATGTCCCGAATAGACCCTCTCTGCATCAGCTCATCGACCTACCGCTTTAGCTCGGCATGTTCCATGGGACTCATGCAATAGTGAGGAAGATTGGGCAATGAGGAGCCCGGAATCAGGTCGATAGCATGCTGAATATCCCGCATGGGTGGGAGTCCCTCGGGAAGCTCCTCGGGAAAAATATTAGCGAACTCCTGCAGAATAGGAATGACATCGGGTGGGAGCTCACCCTCGGACTTTGGCTCCACCTCTCGGACCATAATAGCAAACACAAGGCTGCCCCTACTAGCCTCCCACTCCATTTCTTGGGAGCTAATCATCATCAACCTCCTAGAAGAGGGTTCGCATGTGCTCGATGTAACGGTCATGGCCCTAGCTGGGGATGGGGTACTGGGACCAGGGACGGAAGGCTCCGGAGTACTAGGACTAGTAGGACCCCTAACAGAAGGCTTCTTGGGCTGAGAGGGGTAGAGGGTAATCCGTTGGTCGAAGGTACAGGTGTTCGACCGACCATGGAGCGTGGCATCCCGATCAAAAAACCACGGCCTACCAAGAATAATACTGCCCACCTCCATTGGGAGGACATCACACCAGATCTCGTCACGGTAGGCATGGAACTGCCATGGGACCAGACACTGCAGCCTGATCGGAATGGAGGTGGAATCCACCCATGATACTCGATAGGGGCAAGGATGGTCTACGGGAGTAAGACCAATGAGAAACAGTGCCCGTGGAGATTGCATTGATACAACTCCCACTATCGATAATCACCTTACACACTTGCCCGCCCAGCCTACAGTATGTATGAAAGATAGTGGTCTGACGCCAGTCATCACTGGCATGTGGCTGAGTGAGAATACACCTGACGACCCCCAAGTGGGTATCGTCCGAATGCTGGGCATCCTGGCCATCACCTTCAATATCATAGAACTCGTCAGCTAGCTCCGGATCTGCTTCATAGCTGACTAACATAAGATCTGAAGAGGTGGCGTCCCCGACCTGTACGTCCCCAATGACAAGAGACTAGCGAGTGGGACATTGGTTGGCGAAATGGCCAAACCCATTGCAGCGATAGCACTGCTGCCGTGATCCACAATGCTCCCCAATCAAAGGTCCTTTCCCCTTATCCTCCCGACGGATAGGAGGTGTAGGCAACAAAGGATGAGCAATGGGTGCGGGTGCCAGTGGACGGGCTGTGGGTGCCGTGGGTTGGGGACGAGGAGGGATATCCCTCGGAGGTGGAGGGCGAGGCCTAGGAGCGAATGGCTCGGGATGAGTGGGCTCCTGGGGTTGAGCCATGGGGGCCCTCGGATACGTGCCTGAAGAGCCACGGGGCTCGACACTACGAAGGGGAAAGGGGCCCAACCAATGGGTAGGCTCAAACTCAGCCTTGAATTGCTCCAATTCGAGAGCAACCTGATACGCCTGTTCTAAAGTGGTCACATTGCGGTGGAAAAGTTCATATTGGTAGTTCGGCCACCGACCTCTTCGAAAGCGCGAGATGGTCATGGTGCTCTCTTCTGTAACTCTACACCTTAAGTAATACTCATCAAACTCGGCGGTGTACTCAGTCACGGATCGGCTCCCTTGGGTGAGACTTTGCCATTTGTCTATGAGATGCTGGCGGTATGTGGCAGGAAGGTATTTCTGCCTCAACTTGATTTTCATGTCATCCCAAGTACCAATCGGGGGTTGATGTTGCTGCATTGACAGCCTCTCCACATTTGTCCAATAGGTTTGCGCCTGCCCTTGTAGCCTCATCTTTGCATAGCGAACTCTTCAGTGGTCCGTCATCTCAAACCACTCGAAGTACCGGTCCATGTCGGCCTCCCAATCTAAATAGATCTTTGGATCCAAGGACTCACTAAAAATGGGAGGGTCCGCACGCATGCTCCTAAGAATGCGATCGTCATCATCGTCATCATGATTCCGTTGTTGGTTTCGACGACAATAACCCCCTTGTTCATTATCAGATGCATAGTCATCCACCTCGTGCACCTGCTGCCTCCCAACAGCTACCCTATGAGCCCTTGGCACAGCAGGTTGCTGAGCTGGCTCTTGTTGACCATTCGTCGGTGTGGGTTGCGCCGCCACTGGGGGCCTCTCAAGGACAGCAATCCTCCCTACAAGACCTTGGATGGACTGGTCTGATGCTTCGGCCCGATCCTCTAGGGCTTTCATTCTCCCTTCTAGATGCGTTCCTACGCCATCTAAACACGTACTAAGGCCAGCCATACGCGCATCGAGACGATCCATGAGGGCTCGGAACATCTCGACCGTCGAGGGCTCATCGGAACTACAGGCTCGGGAGTCCGCCATAGGTGGTGGTGGCGAGTATTGGGTGCCTCGATGGGTGGGCATGGAAAGACACACAGACTAGGTGACATAGACTAATGCAAAGATGATGCACCTAGACTTAACCAATATCCGATACCTGGCGGAGTCCCGGGATCCGAAGATCCTCTCACGCAAGTGAATCACCTCCCCGATAGGCGTAACCTAACGGTCGGGCAACACCTTTTTATATACCGGGTTATTGGAATGAAATGTGACCAAAAAAACACTTTTTTTTGTTTTAAAACAATGATGATCCTAGACTCGACTTAGACCGTGCAAAACTTATGCAACAACTACCCTAGACTCGACTCGCTCTGATACCAAACTGATGCGAGATGGACATAGGGACCGACTCTAAGTAATGCGGACCTCGGACTCTAAGTGCTGACGCAGCCAGCAACATACGAACAATGGAGACACTTTGGCCCGACACTAAGAGATCCTATGGGCTATACGTCGCTAACAGAAACGCAAGCTCACTCGTCGTCCCAAGCGAGGGAAAGCGTGGATCCGCACTGTTGAGAAATCGGCAGAGTCAAGGGTGGTCGACTCACTTCCGTGCTCGGATCGAGTCACGGGACGGGTCACTCTCTCGCTCACAGCGGTGACATGAACTCACGGGCTAGGTTCCTAACGCACTCACAGCGGCATATGACCATATACTAGCTAAGCAAATGTAATGCCAAGAAGTTAAGACCGTACCTCCACGCTCTCGGTGTGGGGAAGACAACCCCGGCCAAATCTGTACGCCCAGTTAACAAGTTTTTACTGCGGTACAAAGTTTCGACCCACTCCACGCAGGGAGGTAACAGGTCACATGTGGGGCCTGACAGTGTCAGGAATTGGGTTGACGAGCAGCATCTTGATGTCGCTCCGTCGATGCCGAAACCCGCATTTTGGTGCTGTCCGGACGGCGCGATCTGCGGGTTCGTGGGACCCACGTACTGCTCGGTCCTCCGGTTCTGACGGGGTGGGTCCCGTTGTGATGGTGACACCTGGTGGCGCTCTCCCCTGGATGGCGGCCGAGCTGGAACACCGGTCGGAGGCCGGGTGGCTCCGATCTTCACTTGTCGGAGTTGCTGTCCACGGATCTAAAACTCTGTTTCAGACCCGCGCGCTCCGGCAAAAAGGCTTGCTGCGACAAGCACCAAAGTCGGATCGGGGTGAAACCGGCGCTGTTGGAACGCTGACTCGAAATCCTTCGACCCTCTGTGGTTCCAAGAATTTCGTCGGGGCCATGGTTTTGATGGCAGATTTTTGAACAGGGCTATTCTCAGTCTCAGATCTGGTCAGGCAGACTGAGATTTGATTGAGAACCGGCGTTGACCGCGATGTAGACCTCCGATCTGGGTTTTGGGCTCTTCATGAAAGTTGTAGAGGTGAAAGAGAGGAAGACGGGGATAAATTTTTCTGTGAATTATGGTGGAGGTTTGGATGGGGAAAAGTATTTTCTAGCACTAGGTGGTCAGATCTGGACAGCAGAGACAGAACTGATTTTGGGATCTGATAGTGCTTTTTAAAAATAGGTAAAGGACTCCAAAAATTCCAAGAAAATTCGTGGATGATGGGGGTGGTGGACAGAACCTCCAATTAAATTGGGGACTAAAACAAATAAGGGGAAGGGGGTCGAATTGGAGAAACATAGGGTTGTTGTGACACAGGACTGAAGACTGACAGATCTGGAGGCCTGGGGAGCACGAAATTTGAAAAATGGAAAATGAAGGCTACAATTTCCACCAATTTTTTTGGGACGTGGGTTGGACATCTAGAACTCACCCTGAAGATTTGGAACCCAGTAGATCTCGAGGCTGAAAGTTAAAATTTTGGGAATAGTGGGCTATCCTGGGTGGACAGAACTCCGGCGACGGTGGCGGTGGTACGACGGCAGCACGATGGCGGCGGCGATGGCGATCTCACGAACTAATAGAAGAGGTGTCTCACCTCAGAAACACAGCCTTCCCAGCTGCAGAAGTGGGAGAGAGGAGAGAGATAGGGGGTGGCCCTTGCTCTTGGAAGAAATTCCACAATATTCTTTGCATTAATTCCAACAATAATGAAAATACATGCTATTTATATGAAATACCAAAAGACACTAACTATCCCAAGATCTAAGGTTGGGGAGGGGTAAAAGAGGGAGTCCACATTTTATTCTCCCATGTGTTTTGGAATCAAATAAAATAAAATTTCAATCCTAATATAATACTATATATGGGGGGCGCCCCCTTGACTAAATGGATTCCAACTTGGAATTTTTCTACCCTTTGTCCCCCCCCCCTTGGTCTAACTCTTCTAGAAGCCCACCTTGGAGGGTTGACTGACCCCACATGGGCCCTAGGGCTGAGGTGGATCAATGGGAGAATGGATGGGGGGCCCGCGGGACCCAGGTGGTCCCAAATTATAAATAAACCTATATTACAATCAGAATTACAATCCGAATAAAACCAAATAAACACACATTACACACAAATAAAATCCCAATAAATATGATAAATACTAAGACTCAAGGGGGAGACACCAGACTATCTCCGAGCCAGATGGAAGCCGATGTAGCTCGAGTGGTGCTCCGCGTACGGTACCGACGGCTCGCCGGTTCGTGCTTCTCGCTCGCTCTGGTGTCCGCACCATCTGTCCACCCAACCCTCATCCCAGAAATGTTTTTAGGATTTTTGGAGTTCGTTTACCATTTTTAAAAACCTCTGCAAAATTCGGACTCAGCTCTGTCTTCTACAGTCCAGATACGACCCACCCCTATTATAAAATCCATTTCTCATATCAAACCACCTCAGAAAATTATAAAACAATTATCCTCGTGTTCCTTGCTTCCCCCTCCATCTCCCATAAAAATCCCATTGCCCAGATCCAAAGTCTCAACCTCGGTCAACATGTTTCATCAGGTAGATCAGAATCTGCCCAGTCAGATCTGAGTTCAGGGGTCAGCCTTTTCATAAATACCCCACGAAATTTCCACGGCCATAAAAATTCCTGTAACAGCCTATGGTCGTAGATCTCTAAGAGGGCTTCGCAGCGGCTCCAGTTTCGCATCGATCCGACATCGGGGCAGATAACAGCAAATTTTATTACCGGGTCGTGCACTCCTGAAACTGCAGAATAGGGCCATGGGCAGTAAGCAACATCGTTCCCAATCGGGCCGCCTCGCCTTCCACAAGGTGAACCAACGTGTTCCCCTCCTAGGGAACGTCCCTCCGGAAGTCCCCTTCGCAACAGGACCAATCCCGCCTCAGTCGGCCACCAGAGCAGAACGTGGTCCCCACAACCGTCAGCCCGCACCGTCCGGCCAACATCAAGTAGCAGCATGCCAGCACCATCGGAGCGGTTCAAAATGCTACCCGTCAACCCAAGATCGATCCTCCCGGGTCCCACATATTACCTGTTACCTCCCTGTGTGGAGTGGGTTTAGTTTTGTACTTATTGATAATTTTCTTAACCGGGAGTACGATCTTGGCCGGGTTGTCTTCCCCACGCCCGGAGCGTGGAGGTAACGATCTTTTCTTCTCGATATTTGCTTACTTAGTATATGATTATATGCCGCTGCATGAGTGCGTTAAAATTCTAGCTCGTTAAATCATTTTACTCACTGCTGTGAGAAAGAGAGTGAACCCGTCCCGTGACTCGATCCGAGCATGGAAGTGAGTTTGACCACCCTTGACTCTGCCGGTTTCTCAACTGTGCGGATCCGCGTTTCCCTCGCTTGGGACGATTCATGGGATTGCTTTTCTGTTAAAGGCATATACCCGTAGGAGCTCTTAGTGTCGAGCCGAGGTGGCTCTATTGTTCATGTGTCACTGGTCGTGTCGTTACCTAGAGTCCAAGGGTCGCATCATTTGGCATCGAGTCCCTCATTTGTTCCGCATCAGTTAATGCCATTTTGGCCACCCCTATTTGAGGTTTATCCAACCCCTGAGGCATTAAGATCGTGGTTTGAGGTGGCAGAGCGGGTGCGCTGGTCGAGAAATGTGCTCGGATGAGTGGAAGATCTTCCAGATAAGCTGTTGATGATCAAGCCTGACGTTCTCGTTAGACTCTGTGGCATCATAAATGACGTGCCAGTCTTGATTATTTTACAAATTTTGAGGCAGTATTGGGCAGAGTTGTCCCAACAAGCTCTGAGTCTTGGGTTTCTACTCGCGAATGGGCTACATTGGTCCTGGATTTGGTCCGAGATTGTGTCGCGATGGCTTGGTTTTGGCCCAGAATGTGAAATTTGGGGCCATTATGCACTGCCTTGGACACACTGTGTAAGATTGCAGGCGAGATGTGAAGGTTCCACGGCAGACTTGGGACGGAGGATGAGCATTGGTGGATGCTGAACGTGGTTCGTGTCGAGGCTCTTGACGTGGTGGTCCGCGCTGTGGCAGCTCAGAAGATGGATATTGTGAGGATCTGAGTATCGAGGATGGATTGATGTTAGCAAGGACGGATTAAAGGGAATAATGTCCGATGGCTAGAGATGTAGCAGCCTTCGAGCCTGGCTTTGTTCGTGGTTTCTTTGCTCCTCGGTAAGTGTTTTGGTGTGTTAATGGGTTCGAGATCCGAGGCAGGTGTAGGTGAGGAACATGTGGCAGCGGCTAGCTCAACTATTGTGGCAATGTGTGGCTGGCGATCAGCAGAATCAGTGCTCGAGGCGTGGCGAGTTGCAATTCACAGAATTACAGCAGTGGTGCATCGAGAGATGATGTGATCATGGCCCGACAAAACACTTGGCGAGTGTTATCGGAGGAGCTGACCTAGCGAGAGGCGATGGTATTTTCCAGGTGCTGTTCCCAGCACATGCAAGGTTCGAGGTCAGGTCGAGCAAGGGGATCTCCCGATTTATTGGAAGTGTGTGGTTTCTCCTTGGTCGGAGAGATCACAATTTGTCAAGTTCGTCATCTTGCATTATGTGTTCGAATTGGTTGGCCTCTCTTGCGTGCCATGAAGTCTGTGTGAGACGTGTCCTATGTTACGGTAAGGAGGTTGCCTGTGAGAAACGTTGCCCTTTTTCCCCTTAATGCGTAAGGGCGTTGGCATTATTCCGAAAGGATGTGTGCCAGTTGGGCAACGATTGTGGAGACTCGTAGTTGGTGTTGTTGTTCCTGATGTGTTGGATCGGAGCCTGCAGAGTTGCAGAGGATTGCCAGATTAGGAGAGAGAATATGTGCTTGGGTTTGAGGTAATTGGGTCTTTCCTCACCCTGTTCTCCAGAGCTAGCCAGCCAAGTTGAGGATTGTCGGGATGGCGGATCCCAAGTTATTACTATGGTTTTTGCGCGTGTAGATCAGAGTGCGCAGTAGAAGTCAAGTGGGCTTATAATCATGTTGGCCCAGGATCGTAGCGTTAGTTGCTACGGGTGGATTCTCAAGGATTTGTGTGAAGCATCGGAGGATTGCCTCCTTGATGTGAGATTGTCTCTGGCTATGTGAGCCATGTTGGTTGCCATGCCATTGTTGGAGGCATTGTGGTTTGTGGCACTGGCAGGATGGAGAATTAGAGAAATATGTCGGCTAGTGTGCCGTATGAGTACCATGTTTCTTTTGTTGGAAGCTGTGTCCTCGGATGAGATCGTGGTTCCCCATAATTGATCTTTGAGAGATTATGAGTCCCAGTTGGTAGCTGTGAGCGGCTGGTGAGGCTAGTCGAGTGGTCGACCATGGCAAGGTCTGTACCATCGAGAGGCCCAATTGAGTCTAGAAGTTTCAGAATGATGTGAAAGAGGACTCAGCGGTGATAAGAATCTACGAGGTTTGGGAACTCGTGTGCACTGGTCGCGGCGTCATCGACCAGGATGCTGTGGTGGCAGGCGGCACTTGTCTGTTCTGAAGACGTGTGCCGAGGATCGTTCAGGTGTTGCTCTGTGGCTCTGTGGCAAGAGCGGAGCCAAGGAATTGGCAGGCGTCCATTTGGACTGATTGGGATGGAGGATTTGATGAGACAGGATGATGGACGATGCCCACGTGTGAAGGTCCCTTGAGGATGTTGTCATTGGATGGTGAACCTTGGTCTTGTGATGCGGGACAGGACTGAAATGGGCTAAGACCTACGAATGCAACAAGTGCGGCCAGCATTCGCACGCCAAAGGTAAGCGGGCGGCTGACCTCCGTAGCGTTCCTCCGGGTGGAGGCGTCTCTCAACAAGAAACTCAAGCCCTACGACCGTCCCTATGAGGGAAGCGCGGGGATCTCAGCGACTAAGGAGCCGCCGTGCGCCTATGGGAATCTAGTCCGAGCTCGGCGCTAGACTAGGGCCACGGAATGGGTGCTCTCAACTCACAACCACGCGGTGAATAAGAAGCTAGCTAGGAACCTACACACACTCACGCGGCATGCTAGAAAGTATACTAGTAAAGCAAAATACCAACAGTGAGGAGCTTCGCACGTACCTCCACGCCTAGGCGTGGGGAAGGAACCCCGGCCGAGATCGACAACCCCGATACACGAAGGATGAACAATCAATACAACCCAATAAAGTGCCCACTCCTCGCAGGGAGGTAACAGGCTACATGCAGAGATTCGGGGCTGCCGATGTACGGGCTGACAGGCGGCACTCGGTGAAGGGTTGGCCGCGAGGAGGACCCGAACGGTGGTCGGCAGGTTCGCAGCAATGCGTGACTCCGTGGTGAAAGCTCCCACGACCTGGTCCGGTGTCCGATTGAGGCGCCGTCAGTGATGGCGCATAGCTAGGTCACGGGAGGAAGCCTTGGCCAAAGAGGGCGTGCAGATTCCGTCTGTGGAAGCTGGGGGCGCACCTGCAAGTTGCGACAGGATTCTGCTCCCAGAACTGAGCGCTTGAGCGGGAAAAATCAGCAGAAATAGCTCCAAAGGGCGAACGGAGCTCTGCTTGTTGGAGGCTGAAGAGGACGCAGAGCAGCAGGTCCCGACCGAAGGAATCGATCAGATATGGTCGTGGCTGAGAGAAGCAAGCTCTGGAATCCGCAGGTGGTTCTGGCGCCGGGTGGACAGGGCAGACCTGCGCGACCTCACGGGAATGGACGCCACGAGCAGCTCGGACGTCGGATCGAGGCGAGGTCAGCGGCGTTGGACAGAGGATGAAGAGAGGTACGACCGGTGAAGATCCCGCGTCCAAATTCGCAGACATCCGTCCTGTGGGATTTTTTCAAGGGGGCGGGCAGAACCAGGCTCGCAGGGAGAGGGGGTCCTGCGCGCGCTCACGGAGAAAATCGCCACGGGTGATGCCGAACTCCGACTGAGGTGAGACCACCTCGCACGCGTCGGCGACTCGTAGAAGATCCACACAAAAATGGTCTGGTCGCCCAAGGTCTTCACGAACAGGGGGTGGTAGTCGCTGCTCTTGGAGGAGAAATCCGGGCGCACCGAACTAGAACTTGAGAAGGGATAGAAGAGAACGGGGCCCTCGGCGTCGCACCGAGGGATGGGGAGTCACACCCCGAGCTTGCTCCCGTCGCAGGAGCAAGGAGGAACAGAGGAGGGGGCGCAGCCATCTTCAGCAAATGCTATTTCAATTTCATTCAATAATAATGCTCAAAAGAAAATACAAGCCTTTATATCGGGGGGGGGGGGGGGGAAGCTAGGGTTTCACCCTTGCCACATGGAGGGGGGGCGCAAATGGAAGGGGGGGTGCGACCCAGCCCTTCCCCATTCAAGGGGGGGGCGGCCATCCCTCCTCCAATCAAGGAGGGATCAAAGGGAGGGGGCGCCCAAGGGGGGAAAGGGGGGTGAGATGGAATGGGGCAAGGGGGGCGCCCAAAAAGGCAAGTGGAGGGGGCAAGGGGGGGAAGGTGGCGCAGCCACCCAGGATGAGGGATGAGGGGTGCGCCCCAAACCCTAATCCTAAGCCCATTAATTATGGGCCAAGGCCAAGCCCAATAATAAGAAGATAGCCCACTACTCCCTTTACACATAGTCTGCTAATATAAAGAACTAGATAACGTGTCCACGCAGGGACCAAACCTAGGCCCAACATGGCCTCAAATGAGAAGGAAGTTCCACTAATAGATGCCGTAGTCGCCCAGCCAAAGAGATGTCGGCGTGCTCCGTGTGCTCCGTCGAGTGATGTGGCGCGTGTCCTCACCAATTCTCCCCGGGTGGGAAGAACTCGACCCCGTCGAGTAAGGGTCACGGTCGCTCAGGTAGCGCTCCAGCAGGTCCGGGTCGACCCTCTCCAGCTCTCCACGTGTGATCCAGGCGTCGTCTGTCGCACGGCGCCCTCTCCAACGCACTAGGAAGCGTTGGTAGGCTCCGCTCCGGGTCGTGGTCACCTGCTCATCCAGTATACAATCTATATGCTCGCGTGTCTGTAATGGGGCTGGAAGAGGTGGACGCTCAGTAGGTATAATACTCTCAACAGAGGGGAGGGCCCAAAAAGCTCACTGGGAATCACCGCGGGATCCCGATATGCCACCAGATCTGAGACATTGAACGTCGAACAGATCCCATAGTCGTCTGGCAGCTCAATCTCATACGCATTCGACCCGATTCGCTTCAAGACTCGAAAGGGTCCAGCACCGCAGGCCTGGAGTTTCTTCACGGCCCCCGAAGGAAACCGTTCAGGTCTGACCCTGATCATGACGTACTCTCCCTCTCGGAACTCACGGGTGCGTCGATGCGCATCAGCTAACTCCTTATAACGTGCGTTGCTGGCCTCTATATGACGACATACATGCTCATGAAACTGCCTAATATGCTCTGCAAAGGACTCAGCTGACTCAGAAACACGGGCCTGGATGGGAGATGGAACCAAGTCTATCGGCTTCCTAGGTCTACGACCAGTAACAATCTCAAAGGGACTCAGACTTGTAGACCTATTGACCGAGTCATTATATGCAAACTCTGCTAGAGGTGGAACCAAGTCCCAATCCCCGACACGATCACGCACTAAGCACCTAAGAAGATCCCCTAGACTCCTATTGACTACCTCCGTCTGACCATCGGTCTCGGGGTGATAGGCGGTAGAGAACTTCAACTGGGTGCCCATCATGTGCCATAGGGTCTTCCAGAAGTAGCTAGTGAAGCGCACATCCCTATCAGACACTATAGTACGTGGAAGCCCAAACCTGGAGACACAGTGAGTAAAGAACAGACGGGCAACTCTAGAGGCGTCCGAAGTCTTGGAACAGGGAATGAACAAAGCCATCTTAGAGAACCTGTCTACCACCACAAAAATGGAGTCATGCCGACGGAGGGTGCGAGGCAATCCTAACACGAAGTCCATGCTAATGTCCTGCCATGGACTATCCGGGACAGGGAGGGGAGTATAAAGGCCGGTGTTCTGCTTCCTCTGCTTGGCCATAGCGCAAGTGCGGCACTGAGCCACGATGCGAGCAACATCCCTCTTCAAACTAGGCCAATAGAACCTATGCTCAACGGCCTCAATGGTCTTGTTCCGGCCGAAATGGCCAGCAAGACCCCCTGCATGCAACTCCCACGTGAGAAAATCATGAACAGACGTCCGTGGGATGCACAACCTACCACCCCGGAATAAATATCTCTCCTGAAGGACAAACTCACTATGGTCACGGGAGGGGCCCGACTGAAGGGCAGCATGGATCGGACCGAAGTCCGGGCAATCGACATAAGCCTCTTTCAGCCTCTCTAATCCCACCACCTCTACTCCCATGGTGGACAACATCATCATCCGCCGACTCAGCGCATCGGCCACCTTGTTCTCGGCCCCTGCCTTGTGCCTAAGCACAAAGGTATACTCCTGAAGGTACTCCACCCACCGACTATGACGCGCATTCAGCTTCTTCTGAGTATGGAGAAACCTCAAAGCCTCGTGATCAGAAAAGAGCACAAACTCCTAGTGTAGGAGATAGTACCGCCAATATCTCAATGCCTGGATGACTGCATAAAACTCCTTGTCATACGTGGAATACCGCAGTTTGGCATCGTTCAGCTTCTCGCTGAAAAAGGCAATGGGATGAGACTCCTGACTCAAGACTCCCCCTATACCCACTCTAGAAGCGTCGCAGGTGACCTCAAACACCTTAGAAAAATCAGGTAAGGTAAGAACAGGTGCCTGGGTCATGCGCTCCTTGATGCTCTGAAAGGCCGTGGCTGCAGCCTTAGTCCATGTGAATGCCCCCTTCCTAATGCAATCCGTGATCGGGGCAGTGATGGAACTGAAGCCACGAATGAAGCGACGATAGAACGTCGCTAGGCCATGGAAGCTCCGGACATCGTGGAGAGCGCGGGGCTCAGGCCATTCCTGAATGGCGCGTATCTTCTCCGGATCAGCGGAGACCCCATCGCGAGACACTATGAACCCAAGGAAGGAAACCTGGTCGGTCATGAAAGCACACTTCTTTGGGTTGGCGAATAAGCTCTCTCGCCTCAGAACAATGCAGACCTGCCTGAGGTGGTCTAAGTGGTGCTCCCTAGTGTGGCTATAAATAAGGATGTCATCGAAGTAGACGACCAAAAAGACCCCTATCATAGGGCGCAAGACCTGGGTCATCAACCGCATGAAAGTACTAGGGGCATTAGATAGCCCAAAAGGCATCACTAACCACTCATACAGACCATCCTTGGTCTTGAATGCAGTTTTCCACTCATCTCCAGGCCTGATCCTAACCTGGTGATAGCCACTTCGAAGATCAATTTTAGAAAAAATAGTGGCTCCCGACATCATATCTAGCAAATCATCCAGTCGGGGAATAGGAAAATGATATTTCACCGTGATCTTATTGATCGGACGGCTATCGATGCACATCCTCCATGTGCCATCCTTCTTCGGGGCTAGCAAAGCGGGGACAGCGCAAGGGCTCTTGCTGTCCCTGAGGGATCCCCTACTCATCAACTCCTCGACCTGTCTCTGCAACTCGGCGTGGTCCGCCGGGCTCATCCTATAATGAGGGAGGTTAGGCAATGAAGAGCCCGGGACAAGGTCGATCTCATGCTGGATGTCACGCATAGGTGGAAGGCCTCCAGGGAGGTCCTCCGGGAAGATATCAGAAAACTCGCGTAAAATCGCAGCCAACTCGGGGTTTAGCTCACCCTCGGACTCTGAGATGACATCACTCACCTCTCGAACAACAACATCAAAGAGGGGACTACCACTGGTGAACTCTCTCTCCATCTCACGGGGACTAATCACCATCAATCTCCTAGTGGAAGGCTCCCCTAGGGTGAGGGTAGTGGAGGTGGTAGTAGCAGGCACCAAGGGTGGGGTAGGAGGGTCGGCCTTCCCCTGACGAGGGGTGTTCGTGGCACTGGGGCAGGCTGGCCCGCGAACGGCAGGATCCCTAGGCTGGGTGGGGTGAAGAGTGATCCTATGGCCACCATGGTCGAAGATGCATGTGTTCGACTGACCATGGAGGGTGGCATCCCTATCGAAGAGCCAAGGCCTACCTAGGATAATACTACCCACCTCCATAGGTAGCACGTCACACCAAATCTCATCATGGTAGGTCTGAAACTGTAATGGCACTAGACAACGAAGCCTAACCGGGATAGAGGTAGAATCTACCCAGGATACCCGATATGGAGCAGGGTGGTCCACAGGTGTCAACCCAAGACGAGTAACCGTACCGGTGGATATAGCATTAATCAGCTCCCACTGTCAATGATCACCTTGCAGGCCTTCCCTCCAAGCCTACAAAAGGTGTGAAAGATGGTGGTACGACGCCAGTCGTCACTCACCTGGGGCTGGGTAAGGATACACCGGACTACCCCTAACTGCGCATCGCCCTGATACTGAATACTAGGGTCACCGTCCTGCTCTCCCTCAAGTAACTCATCGAAGAACTCCTCCGCCAACTCCTGGTCGGCCTCATAACTGACTGGCAGAAGCTCAGCCGTGGGATCAGTGGGTGAGGGGTCCGTCACTACAAGCGACTCTCTAGTGGGGCATTTGTTCGCATAATGGCCGACTCCACCACACCTATAACAATTGTTACGTGCCCCTGTGCTAGGAGATGCTCCACCAATCATCGGCCCTTTCCCCTTGTCATCATGACGGGTCGGGGGTGGTGGTAGCTGGGGTCGGGTAGGGAACGCAGGAGGCTGAGGGCGTGAGGTGGGGTAAGGTGGCTGCTGGCGAGGGGGAGGGAGAGTGTCCCTCGGCAAGGGAGGGCGAGGCCTAGGAACAGTGGGGTCCTGGCGAGGGGGTTCCGAGGGCCGAGCCGCCGGAAACCGACTGTAGGAACTGGGTGTGGTGTGTGGGTCGAACCCCCGCTGACTGGTGGTCCCCTGACGCTGAGTGGGAGTGAACTCCGCCTCAAACTGCTCTAGCTCCATAGCGACCTGGTACGCGACCTCTAAGGTGGTCACATTACGGCGAAATAACTCATACTGGTAATGGGGCCGTAGACCACGACGGAAACGAGAGACGGGCATGGCGCTCTCCTCCGTGACTCCGCATCGCAAGAAATACTCATCAAACTCTGCGATGTACTCGGACACGGTCCGATCACCCTGGGTGAGGCTCTGCCATCTGTCAATGAGCCTCTGGCGATAAGTGGCGGGGAGATACTTTTCTCGGAGTTTGACTTTCATCTCACCCCAAGACTCAATATGGGGGTCCTGACGCTGAAATATCAGACTCTCCACATTCCTCCAATACGTCTGTGCTCGCCCCAGTAACTTCATCTTGGCAAACTTAATTTGCCGGTGGTCAGACATCTCGACCCACTCAAAATACCGGTCCATGCTAGCCTCCCAGTCTAGGTAGATCTTCGGGTCCAGGGACCCGTCAAAAGTGGGAGAGTCCGCACGAACGGTCCTAAGGGCCCGATCGTCCTCATCATCCCTCTGTGGTCGGTGACCACGGTGGCGGCGGCCGTTCCCCTCATAATCATTATCGGACCCGTAATCCTCAAAGTCGGGGGCTCGCGACCGTCGCTCCTCAGCCCGATATGGGGGGGTTGGGCAGCTGCCGCCTGTGGGGCACGATCAACTCTAGGGGGGTCATGATGGGGCACTTCCTCTATCCTCCCAAGAAGACCCTGGATAGATCGGTCAGAAACCTCAGCGCGGTCCTCTATGGCCTTGAGTCGACCCTCCAGACGGTTGGTTTGGTCCTTAATGGTTTGTTCAGAACTAGCCAAGCGCTCCATGATCTCGGCCATGAAATCCTCAAGAGAGAGGCCTCCTTGGGTGTTACCACGGGGGTCACCCATGGTGTCCGGGCGATGGTAATGGGTACCACCCCGAGTGGGCATGCAAAGGGACCTAAATGGAGACTCACTAAGACCTATATGGGTGGACACATGCTAAATGGAATGCAAGACTCAACCCTAGACGCAAACCTATATGCTCTGATACCACTTTGATGCGGGACAGGACTGAAATGGGCTAAGACCTACGAATACAACAAGTGCGGCCAGCACTCGCACGCCAAAGGCAAGCCGGGCGGCTGACCTCCGTAGCATTCCTCCGGGTGGAGGCGTCTCTCAACAAGAAACTCAAGCCCAACGACCGTCCCTATGAGGTAAGCGCGGGGATCTCAGCGACTAAGGAGCCGCCGTGCGCCTATGGGAATCTAGTCCGAGCTCGGCGCTCGACTAGGGCCACGGAATGGGTGCTCTCAACTCACAACCACGCGGTGAATAAGAAGCTAGCTAGGAACCTACACACACTCACGCGGCATGCTAGAAAGTATACTAGTAAAGCAAAATGCCAACAGTGAGGAGCTTCGCACGTACCTCCACGCCTAGGCGTGGGGAAGGAACCCCGGCCAAGATCGACAACCCCGATACACGAAGAATGAACAATCAATACAACCCAATAAAGTGCCCACTCCTCGCAGGGAGGTAACAGGCTACATGCAGAGATTCGGGGCTGCCGATGTACGGGCTGACGGGCGGCACTCGGTGAAGGGTTGGCCGCGAGGAGGACCCGAACGGTGGTCGGCAGGTTCGCAGCAATGCGTGACTCCGCGGTGAAAGCTCCCACGACCTGGTCCGGTGTCCGATTGAGGCGCCGTCAGTGATGGCGCATAGCTAGGTCACGGGAGGAAGCCTCGGCCAAAGGGGGCGTGCAGATTCCGTCCGTGGAAGCCGGGGGCGCACCTGCAAGTTGCGACAGGATTCTGCTCCCAGAACTGAGCGCTTGAGCGGGAAAAATCAGCAGAAATAGCTCCAAAGGGCGAACGGAGCTCTGCTTGTTGGAGGATGAAGAGGACGCAGAGCAGCAGGTCCTGACTGAAGGAATCGATCAGATCTGGTCGTGGCTGAGAGAAGCAAGCTCTGGAATCCGCAGGTGGTTCTGGCGCCGGGTGGACAGGGCAGACCTGCGCGACCTCACGGGAATGGACGCCACGAGCAGCTCGGACGTTGGATCGAGGCGAGGTCGGCGGCGTTGGACAGAGGACGAAGAGAGGTACGACCAGTGAAGATCCGGCGTCCAAATTCGCAGATGTCCGTCCTGTGGGATTTTTTCAAGGGGGCGAGCAGAACCAGGCTCGCAGGGAGAGGGGGTCCTGCGCGCGCTCACGGAGAAAATCGCCACGGGTGATGCCGAACTCCGAATGAGGTGAGACCACCTCGCACGCATCGGCGACTCGTAGAAGATCCACACAAAAATGGTCTGGTCGCCCAAGGCCTTCACGAACAGGGGGTGGTCATCGCTGCTCTTGGAGGAGAAATCCGGGCGCACCGAACTAGAACTTGAGAAGGGATAGAAGAGAACGGGGCCCTCGGCGTCGCACCGAGGGATGGGGAGTCACACCCCGAGCTTGCTCCCGTCGCAGGAGCAAGGAGGAACAGAGGAGGGGGCGCAGCCACCTTCAGCAAATTCTATTTCAATTTCATTCAATAATAATGCTCAAAAGAAAATACAAGCCTTTATATCGGGGGGGGGGGGGGGGGGGAAGCTAGGGTTTCACCCTTGCCACATGGAGGGGGGGCGCAAATGGAAGGGGGGGTGCGACCCAGCCCTTCCCCATTCAAGGGGGGGGCGGCCATCCCTCCTCCAATCAAGGAGGGATCAAAGGGAGGGGGCGCCCAAGGGGGGAAAGGGGGGTGAGATGGAATGGGGCAAGGGGGGCGCCCAAAAAGGCAAGTGGAGGGGGCAAGGGGGGGAAGGTGGCGCAGCCACCCAGGATGAGGGATGAGGGGTGCGCCCCAAACCCTAATCCTAAGCCCATTAATTATGGGCCAAGGCCAAGCCCAATAATAAGAAGATAGCCCACTACTCCCTTTACACATAGTCTGCTAATATAAAGAACTAGATAACGTGTCCACGCAGGGACCAAACCTAGGCCCAACATGGCCTCAAATGAGAAGGAAGTTCCACTAATAGATGCCGTAGTCGCCCAGCCAAAGAGATGTCGGCGTGCTCCGTGTGCTCCGTCGAGTGATGCGGCGCGTGTCCTCACCATCTTGTGACCAGCATGGGAGGATTTCCCAGTAAGCCTGAGTCGAGTGAGGTGAGGATCGAGGATTCCGGGATCATGTCATTTGGTTTCGTCGTGCTCCCCTGAGAGGGCAGAGTTGGCATGAGGATAGGTTTGGATGCGGTATCCGAGTGAGGATCGACTTGTGAGGCGGTAATGGTCTGTGCGAGAGTCAGCGGAGGGCCGTCTAGTTTTGCAATGTGCTTGCTAGATCTAGTGATGGACCAGGAAGGAAGGAAGAAGTCGAGCGAGTGAAGGCTCCTCATTGACGAGTGTCTGGTGACCAGTGTATGGTATTTCACAGATAGAAGATGCTAGTTGTAGCGAGTCGAGAATAGCGAGAGCCGTGTGCAAGTGAGGCCTTTGGTGGCCGTTTCCGTGATATGCCTTTTTTCGGATGGGACCTGGGCTTTGTCGAAGTTTGAGTTCTGACAGAACTGGTCCAGTGCGGTTATTGGCGTTCAGCTTGCCAGGTGTGAGATGGTTCTTGGCGTAGAGCCGACGGATTTGTCGCAGTCAGTTGGAATGACTATGTGAGCTGGCGAAGCTCAGTGATGGCCATCCCTATTCGGGGCGTGAGACCAGTCAGCTGGTAGCGGAGCTGACGCGTGATTGGTCCGCCGACCATGGCATTTGATCGGTGGATGTTTCTCATAACGAGGATTGTGTTTCCTCGGTGAGCGATATCGTGGCAGCGATGCCACGGTTGGAATTTCATGGTGGCTGAGGTGACGCCAGACTTGTTCCCTTTTGTGTTATGCCTGCTCTGATGATTGATGTGTGTTGTGAGCAAAGCGAGGCGTTTGTTCATGATCAAGGTCTGGATGTGTCCCTCAAGATCTATGTCATGTGAGTGTTTTCACGTGTTTCGAGGTTGAGCTGGAGCTTTGAGAGTGTTGCCAGCTAGGTGTGTTGTTCTTCCCCTGTGCCTTAGTGGTTGTCTCAATTTCGAGGATGAAATTTCTATAAGAAGGGGAGGATTGTAACACCTTGGAAATTTTTTTGATTTTTTCGGATCAGGATCTGTGAGTTCGGAGCGTCGTTGTGAGTCCCGGAACGTGTTTTAGGCTTTACGCAGATTTGTATCTGACGAGCCTTCGGAACCCTATGCAGGGTGAACCGATGTGTTGTCGGGCTCCGGGATGTTGCAGGCACATTGTACGTTTTTCGAGGATCGTGGGGAGTATTTTTTCCCATTTTTGTATTTTCCAGATTGTGGAGTTTCTACATAGGTTTTTCTATTTAAACACCCCACCCTTTTTCTCTCTCCCCATCTCTCATTTCTCTCACTCTCTCCCTCTCTCTTCTCTCTCACATTTTTTTGATTCAAGAGGTTTTTTTTTTACTCAAAGGTAATACTTGCAAGGTGAGGCGAGGATTCCCGTTCACCCCTTCACTGCGAAAGGGAATGGACGCTCCACCTCGGCCACCAGGCAAGCGTTTTCATTAATTAAAGTAGGAAATTACTGATAAGGGAGAAGGAGAGGGGAGGAAAGCATAAGGCACCCAAACTTATAGAGACAAAATGGGCCACCAATAGAAGAAGAGAAAGAGACCTAGTTAGCCGATGGGAGAAACCCCAAAAACAAAAGATGGCCTAAAACAGAAATGAACCTGGCCAAACCAGAAACTAGGGGGCGCGTGACTTGCTGTCGGATCTTCTGTTCTTCCTTCGAGCAGGCTGGAAGGGAGGGTCAACAAACTCCAGGTCCTGCTCAACGGCCAAACCATCTGAATCGCCAGGGACAACAGCAGGACCATCACCCGGGGCAAGGCAATCCAAGGTCGGATCAGAGAACTCCGGGACCGGCGAAGTAGCCAGGGACGGTTGGCTGGACACGTCACAAGTAGACCTAACCCCAGCCAGGGAAAAGGCATGGAGGGGGGAAAGCCTCGTCATGGGGCTCAGCACTCTGGGCCAGAATCACATCATGGGGCTACAGCACCGGTGGAGACGGAGCCAAGACGGCAGCAACAGCGGAGGACCGAGCCCGGCTAGGACCCCCAGGCCGAGAGAAGGCAAGCAGGGCATTCACCTCATCCCTCATAGCGCGTAGGGCGGCCAAGCAGGCCAAACACTCCCCCTCCTTTTGGAGGATGATGGCGGCCGGAGCAACAGCAGTAACCGAGGGGACAACAACGGCGGAAGGGGCGGTAGTCGGGGATCGAGGAGCAATGGCAGGAGAGGCTGCAGGTGGACCATGCACCACGGCAGGGGCCACCTCAGCCAGCATCAAGGGTTCACTAGCAGAGACGTACCCAGGTTCCCCATCTTGGCATAGGGCACCAAGCTTGGTAGAGGGCACCGCAGGCAAAGACAGAGAGGGAGCCAAGGCAGGGGGGACCACAGCTTGCGAGGCAGGGACGAAGACAGTAGCCGGATGACCTGCAAACGAGACAGCACCAACCGGAGGGTTCGCAACCACAGGCTCCAAAGAGCCAAGCTCCATCACAGGTTTAAAGCCACCAAGTAACCCAGGTTGTACCGTAGGGGACCCACCCACCGCTGGGGCCAATGGTAGGGCAGCAACACCAACGTCCCGAGCAAGGGGTGCGGGATCGTCGAAGGGGAAGCAACCACCGTAGCATCACCAGAAGCGGCCAGCCTAGCGGGCAGTGGGGGCTCAACCTGCAGGCCCAGGCAGCTGGAGCAGGGGGCCTCCAACGGCGAGGAGACAGAAGGCTGGTCTGAAACCTCTTTGGGGAGAGGACGATCAGGCACATGATCAGGCCCGGCAGAAGGGGCAGCAGGAGGGGGACCAACCAGCCCCCCAGAGAGGACAGCCCTCCACGCTTGGGTAGAAATAGGAGGAGCATGCATAGCAGCAAAAGGACCAAAGCCCGGACCACCAGACCCAACCCCATCAGGCCTCGCGGCTAGCTAGGCCAAAAGCTTGCATTTGTCTGCGGGGTCTTCTCTCTCACGTTCTCTCCTCTCCCCCTCTCTTCTCTCTCGGCACCGACGGAGATGGACGAGGGTGAGGTGGCGATGTTCGTGGGGTGAGGAGTGGCATGGACGAGGCGAGGATCGAGGCGTGGTGGCACGAGGAAGCTCGGGTGCGCGTTCGTGAATTGGCGGGGGTTTCGCAGGGGTTTCACAATGGAACGGCGTCAACGGTGCGCGGAATCTTCTATGGAGGTAGGGGGATGAATCCTTAACCCTTCAACTTCCTTTTCGATGAGTTTTGTAGCCTGTGGTGAGCCGAGAGTGGGTTTATTATCGTCGGGGGATTTTGAATGCATTTTAGGGCGTGCGACAGATTCATAGGATCAAGTGAGGTTTTACCACTTTCTTTCCTTCCTTTTTGGGTTTTGGGACCCGGGGAATGATCCCCATTGTTTTCCCCCTCAACTGGGGTCGAGTGGGTGTAGAAACCAAACTCCTAGGGTGAGCTCGGATTGGGTTCCCGCCGTATTCGGCCACCCGACCGGTTGGCACCGGTCGAGCGAATGGCCCTGGTGCGAACCAGTCGCGCTGTGGATTTCGGTCGACCGACCCTTGGGCGCCGATCGATCGACCCTTGGGCGCCGGTCGACCGACCCTTGGGCACCGGTCGACCGACCCTTGGGCGCCGATCGACCGACCCCAGCGGGTAAGTCGATGCAACCCGCGCTGCGTCGACGCCACCTGGGTGCACCGGTCGACCGACCGCATCAGTCCAGTCGATCGACCAACGCAGTGGGCGTAGGTCAACCGACCCAACTGGGTAGGTCGACCGAACTGGCCTGTCTTCACCCATTTTGGGTCCCGGTCGGTCCGGTTGAGACCCAATGACCGACCTTTGGTCCCGTGAGTGTCCCGGACACCCCGTGGGTACCGTGACCGTAGTTTTGGGTTTCCGAAGGTATCATTTTATCTCGATTAGCATGCCCGTGGGTTTTAGGGGTTCGGGTGACCCTTTTCATGTTCCGGGCTTCCGTGTTACGCTTGATCGACTCACCGTGTATCGGCATGAGTGCAGTGGGTTATTCCCGCACGTAGTGTGCTTCTCCGGAAAGCGGTTTCCGTGTGGGCCATGCGTATGGCCTGTGGACTGTGAGTCCAATTACCCAGTCTGGAGCTAGAGGGTTTCTTAGGTTCCCTTTTGAAGGGATTAAGTCGGCGGTTATGTCCGACCTTAAAAGCTATATCGTACCGTGGTTTCTAACCTAGGGTTAGGCCAGATTGACGGCCTAGAGCTGTCTTGTGCAACGGCCTTGACCTGAGTCTTGTGACTCAAGGACCGTTGTGCTTAATAGGTTTAGTGGACTGTCGAGAGTCTGGTGGCATCGTTCCACCTATTTTCCAAGCTAATTTACGACAGGGCTCATGCGTAGCCTGTCTGTATTCCGTGGGTTCTTCCGAGAGTCATTTGTTACTCAATGAGCCCCCACTAGTCGTAGCTTGCCTTTGCACGCGTATGCATACCCACCAGGGAGTAGGTGGAGAGCTATACCCAGGAGAGACGATTTGTAGGCTGGTCACCGTAGGGCCTCCCCTATACACGGCTTGAGTTCGGACAGGGAGGAAAACCAGCCAGAGGGCCTGACGACGGGCAGAGAGTCAAGGTGTGCACACATGGTCGGGGACTTCAAACACATGCTGACGAGCATTACCCTGACTAGACCCTTGTTTCATGGTTACTTGTACGGTGTCTCAGTTTCCCGCTAGGCCGGAGGGAGACACCTGAGGCGCGGACTAAGACTTCAGTGGACGCATTCGGCCTTGCTTCTAGTGGGTAGTACTCCTGTCACATGAGACGGGTTTTCTCATGTTTCTCAGTGGTTTCTGAGTGTCCTTACGACACCGAGGTCTAGGGTTTCTAGTAGCGTTACCGAGGGTTTTCCCTAGACAGCACTGGGTCCACGACAGCGAGGTCGTCACCGTGCTCCTAGACCGCGTGGTCTTGGGCTAGGCCTTAGTCAACCAGGACGGGCCCCCGCGACAGTGTTGTCATGGTGTTTCTCCGGCAACGTAGCCAGAGTTTTCTCGTTAGTCCAGTGGAACCCCGACTGTGAGATTGGGATGTGTTTCCCGGTACAGTAGGAGTAGCTGTAGAGCTGAGATTTTACCGACCATCGTGTTTGCCGCTCCTTTCGCTGTTATCATTACCGTTGCTATTGTTCTTCCTTTTTCGCCATTGTTTACGGTTGGGGTTCCGTAGGACCCCTACTGAGCCAGTGAGATGAGGCTCACCCCCTACTTTTCAGGTGTGCCAGTTCCTCCTCGAGGTTTGAGGGTGCTGCGCGGAGGTTCTTAGTTGCCAGCTCGCAGGGCCAAGTGTTCACTCGGTGTTGGGTACGTTTCCCTATCTTAGATTGTACTTTCTTTAGACTAGACTCTGTAGTTAGTTTATATAATTTTTTTCCTACTTTATTTCTTATTCTGGTATATCTCCACTCACACACACCCTTTAGCCTTTCCGAGCCCTCCTGCTCGTGGGCGGCGGACCAGGATTCGAATGGTATTGGGTCTTTCTCGGTATCCAGATCTTGGGTTGTTACAAGGAGAGATTTTTTTTTCTCTTTACCAATTCCACCACCCTTTCAGGTTTTTGCCAGAGCTGGCCCCATTTTACTTTTTCCAGTGTGCCCTTGTGGGTTTTCACACTAAGGGGTTACCCGAGTTCGCCTGAGACGCCCTTACGGGTTTCCACCTCAACTGAGTTCGAGGCATTTTTTACCCTCCGTAGTCCCATGGGAGGGGTTGACTGAGGCTGCCGAAGCACCTCTATTTTTAGCCCCCCTTTTATTGGGGGGTACCTGCAAGCCTTATGGCTATCATTCGTAGCTTGTCGCTATCAAGGGATGTTGCTTATAGGTTGTATTGTCGGCAGCTTGTTGTTGTTGTAGCACCTGCTGTGGATTGACTCTTAACCGAGTAGTTTGGAGCATGTGCCGTCAAAGTATAGCTTTTAACAGGGTTTGCTAGTAGCCACCGGTGGAGGCCCGATGGAGGTTTGCTGGTGTCGTCAGTTGGTGTCAGCGGGAATTCCTCGGAGTAGTCGGTCGACACCGGTGGAGTTTCTCCCAAGCTACCAGGTGGCTGTTCGTGGTATTCATGTCGAATCATTAATTGGTGCTGACAGGGTTGGTTCTCGAGTTATCAGATAATGCCAGTGGGGTAGCATGTAAACACCTTTACAGTATCATTAATTGTCCACATTACCCTTTTCCCTTTTGGGGTGCTTCTAAGGGTAGACAAGTGCCCCAATCTGCCAAGGACTTCACCACTACGTAACAAGATCCTAAGTCGGCGACCACTCTGCCATATCTTGGGCTTGGTGCCATTCCGGTGAGTGGAGTGGTCTTTTGGCTCGCACCCTCTGGACAGCCTAGACCTCTTTCCTAGTAGCCCACCTTCATTTGAGGGAGAGCTGGTGCTTTTCCTTGGAGTTACCCCCTCGCTTGGGCTAGGGAGGCTAAATGTTGGTCCAACGCGGTTGCCCCCGGTGTGGTACTGGTGTGCCAGTTTCTTTAAGTTTCGCCTTGTCCTCTAGAGTCAGGGATAGTGGTGGCAAGCCACCTATTTATGCGACTATTTTAGCACTTCTTTGGTAGGGCTAAGGTCGACTCAGCACCTATGTGGTAGACCAAACGGACCCAGTCCAAGGCTACTGTTCAGACAAGTCATTGGAGGTGTCACCGAAACTTGGGACTTGAGATACGTGTTGGGAGCCAGGGAGGCAGTGACTTGGGGCTTGATTCTAGCGCAGGCCATTGGAGTTGTGGCCAGAACTCGGGGCTTGAGACCCATGTGTTAAGTAGTGGATGGCGGATCTAGAGGGGAGGGGTGAATAGATCTGGCCCTCTTTTCGCAGAACACCCCTCTTTAAAGCTAGATAAAGAGAATCGCAGCGGAATACAACTAGCTTAACGAAGGATACAACAATTGCTTAGCAAGATGGACAAGTAAAATAAAGATTAAACTTAAGCATGCATCTAGCACAAAGTAATCGTAGAAGCAAACCACAACACACGAGATTTTAAGGTGGTTCGGACTGAATCCCCAGTCCTACGTCCACCCCTCACCAAACCCGATGAGGCTTCACTAGTGCAGCGCACCAAACCGCAAATTAGAGAACTTCCGATTGCCTTCCTACTAACCACTGATAGGGACGACAACACCGTAGATTGGAGCACCTTCCAACTGCCTTCCTACTAACCGTGGTAAGGACGATTCTTAGTTTCAATAGCTTGAACAAAATGAAAAGAGAACAAGATGAAAATGTTCAAATAAGATATGGAGATATGCTAAAATTGATAAGATCTTGTCTGAAATGAAGGACGTGAATCTGATGCTTCAGCAAGGGCTGCCTCTTTTTCTTCTTGTCTTCACACGATGTAGATCACCAACAGAGGCTTCTTCTTCTTCGCAAAGCTCTCCTCTTGATTCAGCAGCAATGGCTTCTTCTTCCTTGTGAAATGAGCTTCCTTGGATCCCCTTGATTACCTTGCTTGCTGCTACACTACCTTGGAGGTTGCTAGCTTAGATATGAGCTTGAATCACCTTGAAAATAGATGAAGAACTCCTGCACGAAGTACTGTTCACGGCTACAGTACCCTCTTCTTCTTCCCTTGGATAGCCTCCTCTAGCCTCTCTTTGATCTCACTTGATCCATTAGGGTTTCTAACCCCCTTTGTGTTGTTTTTATATCTCTTTGAATGGTCCATAAACAAGCCGCAGACCAGATCCACAAATCATGGTAGATTGGGTGACTTTAGGATTAAACAAATCCAAGAAAAGGGGCTGCCCACGTTGAGAAAACGAAGTCAACAATTGTTGCATCGGGGCTGCCGGTCGACCGGAAGTAGGTGGTCGGTCGACCGGAAGTTTATAGATTTGAAGAATTTCGTTGCTGGCAATTTCAGTCAACCGACAGTAGGGGGGCGGTCGACCGGACTGCTAGGCCGGTCGACCGGATTTTCTGGGCGGTCGACCTCTACTGAGAATTTCTGTAGCATTTTCATTTCTATCAATTCTGGTCGACCGGTCTGTGACCGACGATCGACCGGCAGCTAGGTTTTTCATAGATTTGCTTCATTCAACCCCTTAAACCCATTTGCAGTCCATTCAAGTCTATGGCATCAAACTCTTTAGACCTTGATGATGTCTACTGAGTCTTTGACCTTTCCGCAACGAATGCTCAGACCTTTGGACGTTGAAGCCAAGTGTGTTCTTTATTGAGCATCGACCTTGGCTATGTAAAGTGTCGACTCTTTTGTGTCGAGTGTCGACTCTTCTTGAAGCCAGCCTGATCTTCTGATAGATGTCCAGCCTGAGGAGTTGGCTCTTGTTTCTTGAAGGGATTTTCATCCTTGCTTGGGCGCGATCATTGGGCTTTCACTTTTGCCATCTTCACTCCATTTCTTTGCTTATCTGTCATGAAAAAACATCATGTATTTTAATCATATGAGAGTAGGAAACATCAATGACTTATAGTGTTTAGCCATTATCAAAATCATGATGTGTCAAATGACCACAGGGGCACAATATTCTCCCCCTTTTTTATGATGGCAACACTGTGAGTCATTATTTGACAGTAATGTCCAAGATGGTAAATTGTATAACATATGCAGTTCAAAATACATGATGATGATTATGCGATGCATGGATGATTTGTAACATATGCAACAGCTTGATGACATGGATGATCAGAGCATGTGAATGATGATATATGTATACATGGATGATCAGAGCATGAGAATGCTATTCAAGTTCCTCTTGACTATCCCCCTTTTCCCCTTTGACAACTCACAAAGGCAACTCACAAAGGTATTCTCCCCCTTTGACAATAGCAAAAAGGAGGGATAAGGTAGAGACGTTGACAAACATCTTAGAGATCATAGCTGAATAGGAGTTTAGAGCAAGCCATTATATGCAGACCTGAAACATGCCGTGAGCAATATACATAGTTCAAAGCTAATAAAATCCGAGATCAACAATAGAGTTCGAAAAGCATCTACATCCAAGTTTTAATAGAAATGAACCAGAAGTGCATATCATGGCAGTGGTTAACCTTCCTTTGTCTTATACATCCATATTCAATAATGTCATCGGGAATAGCACAAACTAGTATTGAGGTTAAATAAGCATGACTAAAGTATGGAATTTTATGATTGCAACATAGTTTTTCATGATCTTTTGTATTTGTATGCACATGACTCATATGTTACGAGTAATCGAGTCTAGTACATGCCTCCTATCCGTAAGAATACACGTTGTTTAGACGCCAATATTCCTAGGTATTTGGTAAGACTGACTGTTATGCTTCAAATTGAACAGAGATAGCTATGTCACCTCATGACATATTTGACCTCATTTCTTTGATGAGGAGATATATTTCTCAACAATTATGCCATTGCTCTTTCTAGGGTCCAATTTAATCAAGACAGAGATAACAGGGGTACATCATGACATATCATTCGTCACTTATTTTGAGGACGTGACATATTTCTCTGTGCAATAATATCATTGCTCTGTTACACTTTACTGTCAAGAATTCTAGCTCATCAAGGTGTTTAAAAATAATACTAAGCTTTAGTGTATCACTAAGGTTCCCATGAAGTTTGAATTTTCAGATTCTAGGACAATCATTCAAAGCACAACATGCATTCTCTAGTTAAAGTCTATTAAAACCACCGAACATAGATGATTTCAAAAAAATATATCAGAACTTCAAAGACATCATTAAATCTGAACTATTTTTATTGGATGGACAATCATCAGTTCATATAATAGAGAGCTCTTACGCCATAGTTCTGTCTGTTTCATGATCACAGTTTAAGACTGGAAGCCATTGAAGTTCAGATTGCA